>JAVSBS010022025.1:41360-82298 GCA_033124195.1 Coracias cyanogaster
CTGTGGTATTTACTTGTTCAGTCTCTTATCACTTCCTTCTCTCCTTGAGACTTTCCAGCCTCAGGACTTCCCAGCCTCTTCAAGGGTGCACCGTTATCTGCTCAAAGTCAATATCCATTGTCCTCATCTTTCAGTCCTCAGTCCAGCTGTGAACTCCCACACAATATTCCTTTAATTTTTCTTTTGTCAGGGGATCCCCTCCAAATTTATCCCAATATTTCAAAATATACCCCAGTGGGGAGCAAGGAGGTATTGCGGTCTGCCTTACTTCCATAATTTTTCCCAGAAAGGATGTTTTGAGCCACGTTGTCATATGCCTTATATAACCTTATATATTCCTTAACCACAGTTTCATATACTCTGGTCGTCACTGTCCGAAGGTATATGACCTATTTATTCCTCTCTTGTTTCTTTCAACCAAAATTTCATATACTCCAGTTGTCACTGTCAAACATACATGACCTATTATTCCTTTTTCCCTTTTTAAACACTGAAATAATGATGATAATAATAATAATTGTCATTATTATTGGCATTGCACCATGACATTGCTTACCTGCTCTGGCTGGGGAGAGCACTCATGGAATCCCTGATCAAAAGGTCATTGAGCGCTAGAATCTGAAGCACGATGTCTCCCCACCGGCAGCTGGCAAGTCAATCTGGGCAAGGCGTTATGTGGGTCCCACCTGGGTCACCAAAAAACTGCTGTCCAAAAGCCAGAATCTTTTACCCGGTGTGCGCAGAAATCAATTCACACACACTCAGGAGAGATATTGTTTGTTCAGGCCTGGGTGCTCAGTGGTAATTCCACAAATCTAGTACACCTAGCAGAACAATTAATGCCATATTTATACACAGTATTTTATGACAAACCACTCCTACATACACTAGTTAAATCTACATACAATTATAATTTTTGTTACTTTCTGCTGTTTTTTTCTATGTGTGCTCAGGGGAGGGGTCTTCACCAGGGCATGAGTCTTCTTGACCTGTGGGTGTGATTTTTAGTATTATAATGAAGGCATTTCAGTTAAGGGTACCTGCTTCCTACGTTCTTCTGCCAAGTTGGCATGGGGAGTGGTACCCCTGTACTAGTTCAATTCATCCTTGATAATGATTGAATTGCCTCTATTATAAGTGTCTCTGTTCTCAACACTGGTGGTGTGCAGGATGTCCCTGTACCCCATTGTTCTGTCCCTTTGATATATATTTATCCAATTTTGCATGTTTATTACACTCAACATCTCTTAGTGGTTTGTTTGGAACAATCCCTAAAATCCTATGCCATATAGCAGCTTCACGCATTTCGCAAGGGCTGAGTGTAAGGTGGTAGCACCATTCTGGCAACAGCAAATATCTCCTGAGAAATTATACCTTTGTCTCAGGTCCCATCAGCCAATCCGCCACAGATCAACACTGTTTCATAAAATGACCATGTGACGTATCTCTTTGTTTTATCCTCTTAAAGTGGTAGGTTCAGTGTGTGGTTGTGTGAACTACTGACTTCTGGATGGTGAGGCAAGCACCGGAAGTGACTGACATTGTATATAGAGATTTTTTTTTTCTCTTTTGTGGGTTTATTTTTTGTTATTACTGTATATTAATCCTTTTGTTCTGATAAAAAGTGATTCTTCTTTCTCTAACCCCCTCCTTTTTTTCCTTTAGTGTGGCAGCCTGCTCTTCTCAGTAACACTATGTATAGATTTTCTTATGCATCCCTTGATAGAGGGGAGGAAGAGCTCTGAAACCTTGAACATGATCTTGAGTTGTTCTCTAGTAGTACCATGTACTGTCACAGTGTGATGCCCTCCAGCAAAACCATGTCTTTTTTTTTTTTTTTTTAAATTCCTTCCAGTTGGAGCTGGCATGCATTGTGACGCCAGTTTCTGTACCTAATAGAAATTCATACCAAGTCTGGATGCTCTCCAGCAGACCTTGCTCAGTGCTACTGAGATTGGCGTCCAAATGGCTTGAGTCAAACTGGACTATGCAGCAGAGATGGAATTTTTATTTCGTGCCTCAACATGATGCAATCAATTCAGAGAATTCCCTGTCAAAATAAGATGCGTGTTGACACCTAAGGAACACACGTCATAGCATAGCTTTCCATAGTGCCTGATAGCTCATGAAGAAATTGTATGTATTTTTGATGAAGCATAATTACCTTAATTATTTTTCAGAATTCAGACAGTATGTCATGACTTCCTTCTTCCCTTTCTTTCTCCTCATTACTTCTGTTGAGGGTTTGCTGCCTAGTCAGTTAACTTTTTAGCAGCTAGCTTTGAAAAATTTGGTTTAAATTAGTGCTAAGTTGCCCTCTCCTCTGTTTGTGTCAGAGGTGAGAACAGGAGATTCACACATCTCCCCTTGGGAGGCTGCTGGGAAAAAAGGAAATATTGCTGCTGTGAAAAGGTTGTGTTTACCTGCTTTTGAAATGGCAGTATTTCTGTATCAGTGCAAAGTGTAGTTATTAATGAGATTATCCCAGAGGAAGGTATTGGCTGTCCTAGGGATGCTGGGCTGGAAGCTGGAAGGAGCAGGGCCCGCAGCTTGCTTGTGGTGGTGACCAATCTTGTGTGAGCATTTTCTCAAGCCACCTCTTCTGCTGACCTCGGCCCTTGCCTATAGCCTTATACTGAGCTTTGAAACTCTGCAAGGTGGTGGTCACTATGTTGTCACCTGCATCCATCAGGCTTCAGGAGACTGCGCTATGGGAGCTGCAGCAGTGCTAAGTTAGATGCTACACTAGCTGTTGGTGAGCCAGTTTACCTAACTCTTTGGAGTAACTCCAACTTCAGCCTGCTTGGATTAAATTCTGTTTTCAGTTAAACCAATGATACAGGTTTAAAGAAAATAGTCCCATGTGGCTTTTATAGAGGGGAGAGAGATGGTGCCTTGTTGGAGTGCTACAGCCACAGGAGACAAGGATGTTCTAGATCTTAATGAAAAGATCTTTCATATGTATAATTAAACATAATATATGCTATTATAGCTACATAGCTTATATAAGAAGAGAAAAACATTTTGTGTGTTATTTACTAATACAGCATGAGTGCAAAAATACTGACAAGAACCTCAGCAGCAGTTCAAAGAAGAGCAATGTATTTGTCCTAGCAAAACCATCAGTGAAACAGTGTGGGCAGTGTGGAGGAACCTTTGCTCCTGTTTTCAGTTCTGAAGCCATAATAATATTCAGTGACAGCAAATTTTATCATACCTCTGGCTGTCTGTAGCTATGGTTGTCGTGCAGCTGCTTTGCTGGTGCAGAGCAGAGTGTTCAGCACAGACACTGCCTGTGGGGCATGGTCTCATGCTGGATTGCTTTCTCTGGTGGCCAAGACAGCTTGGTGTACAACTATGGCTCTGCAGGCACATGTGGCCATAAGGTAGGAGAAAATTTATCTTCACTCAGGCAGTAAGTTGTAGCTTGGTCTTTCAATCAGGTGTTGGCGGTGGTTCCAGAAGCCAAATTTGGGATGACTCAGGATTCCTTTAGAAGTGAAAATCTGACTCAAATTCTATCATCGTGCTGCCTGATGAAGTTTATCATTTAGTAGTGTCTCTCTTGTACATACAAGCAGGTTTCAGGTGTCTGCTGGTGTCTCTCCTTATCAACTGGAAAACAAAAAAATGAGATAAGCAAGGAGTTTCTGATAAAATATGACTTGAGGCTGAAACCTCATCATGCACCTGGTCCAACCTCTCACATTTCCAGAGGAAACCAAGACAAATGCAGCCTGGAGGTGGATGCTAATAGAGCAGGATCACACACTGCCAACTCTCCTGTTCACTCCTAGGAGAACCTGGGAGCTTTTCCTCTTGCAGGTCTGTATGCTTGAGGTTGCAACAGGCTTTCCATGCATGGCGTGAAAAATGGGGGTCTGAAAGAAATGGGTTCACACTTGCAAAAATATTTTCATAGTTTGGGCTCTTTTTTTTTTGTTCTCTAGTCTATCCATTCTTGAGAATTTCTAACAGCTCATATTTGATTCATGTCCTTTATTTGTGAAGATTACACTCATCTGAAAAAAGACTGTGTGACTTTTGTGAACAAGCCAAATGAAGCAAGACAATTCGACTTTTGAACACTGAATATTAAGTTTGCAGAGTAACTCTATTACCAATAGCAAAAATGCAAAACCAATGTCTCTAACAGAGCGGTTCAGGAACGCTGGAATTTGAATGGTGGTATGAGGCTAGCAAAAATATGGGAAAAAAATCCCAACAAAATATATTCTTTTCCTTGATTTATTTGCTTGCCTTCAATAGTGTTAAATGTTATTCTGATGTGAAACAAACCCGTGTCCTACAGCTTAGGGGTATTATTCAGTTACATTGCTGCTTCTGGACACTGCATATGGAAGAACCTGGAAATAAAAACAAGGCTCAACTTTAGCAGATGCTTTCATTGCTTGAGTAAAGCAGCACTGTCAGGAAGTAGGTCCAACTTCCGTCAAGCTTCTGTGTGCTAAGAAAACTCAGCAAAAGCCTGAGTGTGTGATGGACAATTATTTTTAAAACTAGCCGGTGCAATTTATTCTTTTGTTCCAGTGCAACTTTAATGGATAATGGTAATCTAAGAGGGTTTAGCCGTTTGTTATCTCAGTGGGCTAGCTACAGCTGATGGATTATTAGACAAGACCTGTTTGCAAAAGTGACACTTCTGTGATATTCAAATCTGCCTTGAGATATTTGTATGCTAAAGAACTAGATCTTTTGTGAAGCACTAATATGCTTCTGTATTTGTGGAGGCTTTCTCCACTGAAACTGGGAGTCTACATAGTCTTCTGCAGGCACCCCACACCCACAGAAGGTTCAGCTAAAATACAGTGCCTTGCCAGAATCAGTGCTGAGAGGTAGGGCTTGGCACTGCACTAATATAGCTTCATGGTTTCTGACCTGTTCAGAATGCAGCAAAAATGCATTCACCCTTGGGTGCACACAGCTGGGCAGGTTGACCCTCTGGATTCCTCTGCGTCCTGGGGTGGATAGTATCATCCCTGTTTTAGCACTTTTGCAAACCTAGTTGCAAAATCCTTCTCTGGGCTACTTTGGGCATCCTCTTCACCTGCTTGCAAGCAGATGAACCAGAGCAGGTTCAGAGAAGATCTGCTAAGATGATGAAAGGAAGTGAAAATTTATCAAACCAGAAGATAAAAAGTGTGGTTTGCTTAGTCTAGCAGTACAGGGATGAGAGGAGACGTGGTTGCTGTCTGTAAACAAACCAGGTAAACAAAGATATCAGAGAGGGCAGAACTCTTCAGTTTAAAACAAGTCCAGGCAGTGTCGAGAGCAGAGTTTGTGTCTCTTGCTGTATTTCAGCCCTCATGTATCTCACAACCCTGTCACATGTTCTCCAGTCACTGTTTTTCCAGCCAAGACAAGACAATAACAGGTTGGTTCCCGAAAACATGAAGTCCAAGTTTAATGCAGAATTCAAACAAATCTCTGCAACTCTTTTTCTGGACATTTGTATTATTTACAGTCATTCTCCACCTCAAACATATCTGCATCTCTATGTAAGGGTACTAAGGGTACTATTTTAAAATCACGTCATAATTCAGAAGAAAATAGTATCAAGAGTATGTTGCAGAGACATCATCAGCCAGTAGGTACAGAGAAAGTTGAGAGGGCACAAGCCCCTTTCAGTGAGCATATTTTTTTTTACACTCCCTGAAAAATCTCTTGGCCACAGATTTTATCCCTTGGAGCATTTTATCTCTAGAGGTTTGATGCCATTCAGATAAGGATGCAGGACTTCAAATGCAGGAGTTAAGGCAGCACACACAATTTCCTGTTACAGTTCTGGAGCTCTTTCAGTCCTCAGGCCTGCAGCAGGTTTTCCTGCATTCCTCCACATTCTGGCTGAGAAGCATCTGTCATGTGGAGTCCCACCACCTCTGGTGCAAAGCCAAGTCCTGAAACTAAGTCCCAAGTCCTTCTGGGAGTGATGTTTGACCAGCAGGCACCACACTGCTCTGCATCTTTCTGAAGCATACAGCAGCTATGAGATGCCCATGGGAGGGACCAGAAACTTCTTGATCCTTGTGTGTTTGTCCTAAATATGTGCAATTAGGTAAAGATAGGTAGGTGTGGGAAGGGTTATCTCCACGAAAGCTGCCGTGTGGGTGGAATAGGGAATGGACAATGAGCTGATGCTGCTGAAATGTCTCAGTTGAAACTGTAACCAGTGATTTACTGTGTTGCTTGTCTTGATATGTTTGCATGAAGGGGAAATAACATTCCCCAGTAAAACTACTGGAGGAGCTTGTAGCCTTTAAAATTACTTCTATGGAAATAAAGGTGCCCATGAAAGACATCTAAAGTGATTCCCTGAGAAGCACTGAAACTACAACAGGAATAAAGCTCAGGATTCATGAGAAAAGTTGTAGGATCTTGCAACAACAAGCAAAAATATTCTACTTTCAGTCTCTGCCTCCATTCCCCCCCGCCAAAATAAAATGAACCTAAGATCACAGCCTTTGTTCCTGGTAAGTAACCAGGAAATAAATGGTAAATGTATGAACCAAAGCAGGTCTACCAAATAAGAGATAGCCTAGCATAAGGTATCTGGGATACCTTGAATTAAGTACAGTAGTGCTGTGACCATATTCTGGCTGATTGAATGTAGGAATCTTCAAAATCACCCCCCTTCTCTCCTGGAGCCACCTCCCAGTCCCTCTCAAAGCAGCTGAGGTAGTAATGTAAATGTGAAATGACAGTAGTATTACAATAATAATAACAACGCAGTACTAATGCAGTTTTTTCTGCATCCAGTTTGGTAGGGCTGCTTTGCCTTCCTGTTAATCAAGTAAGGATGGCTGGCAAAGACTTACGGCTCAAAAAAAATTAACCAAGTGACAGAGGAGAAAGTAATGCGTGATTCCTGGTCCTGATAAAATGTGGCAATGCTGTTTGGCTGTAAGGTTTGAAGTTTTGTTTCCTCTGGTACTTCTTGTTTGCCAGGAAGATGATAAAGCATTTTGGTCACATGCTTAGTTTTCTGAAGCTGCTAAAGTGAGCAGCACTTCTGTCCTGCCTGTCATCAGCTAATCTACTGGAAAATTATAGAGCTACATCTAGGAGTAAGTGGTGCTTGGAGTGAATCTCAATCTGTAGTTGTATGAGACATTTTGCTGGACCGTACATGTCATGGGGGAAACCTCACATGTAGCTGGAAGTGTGAGGAGAATACAGATTGCATGTTAAGATGGTTCAAGCTGATTTTGAACTAAATTGCTACGATATCATGTTTGGCACCTTCTTAGGGCATCATTCTTCTCAGGCTGTCTAAAGGATGAAGTATGTAAGGGTAAACTAGGGAAAGTTAAAACATAACTTGATAAGAAACAGGAAGATTGTTGTGGTGCTGTAGCTGTGTTTCAAGCAAGAATGAATTCTAGAAGGTGGACATTTCATAGCTTGGTTCCTGGGCAGACTTAGCCCACTACCCTTTCAATATCCACAACATATCTATTCACTTCACTTTGCTATCTCTCCCCAGGGTATACCTCAGTAAATGGGTTTTGCAGTATTACCCAAATTAACTCTGAATTCAAAGGCAGGGCAGAAGAAATTCCAATTATATGAGGTCTTACAGAAATATACCTGTCTGCACCAAGGAAATGACAGCAGGAGATACTTGTAATGTGGTAGTTTCTCCCAGGCATCGTTGTCTCTGACAATTGTATTGCACTAATGAATAACTCACCTCTTCTACAGTCAACAAAATCTAGAATGCATCTATTTATCTCTTCGCTATATCACTCCAAGAGTGAAATGCGGCAGCAAATGTGTTGTGGCATTATCTGTTGCCCTTTATTCTTATATAGAAATTGGGTTGATCAATGTATCTTTTTTAAAAAAATTAATGCACATGGGCATGTGAATGTAAATATGAAGCTTGTCCTAAGATGTGGGGAATTGGTAGGTATTCACTATTTAGAACCTCAGTACAGATATTATGGATATTCTGAAAATATTAGCTGTTCATAACTTTTAAAAATCCTTTCTCATCTATTCATTTTACAGTTCTTGGACTTAACTGTTGTCTAAAGAGAAGGAAGCTCTTTAGCTTTTTCCTTTTCACCTATTCTTACAAGCCAGGCATGCTCTTCCCACTGTTACAGCCCACAAACAGATCACTCCTTTTGTGCTACATTGTCTCTTTGCTAACTGAAGTTTTTACCCAATTTTGACCTTACACCCTTGTGGCTATAGCTCTGTCTCTTTTTTTAGCACACTTCTGCTGACAGCAGATACCCAATGGAAATGTTTCTCTTCATTCTGTAATTTTTCTGCCCTCGATGATCTCTATCTATGGAGGAAATTGGACTTTTATTTCTGTGTTTCTGTGGGAGCTGAGGTGAAGACTAGTTTCAGCAAATCATCCTAACAGCTTATTATTTTTGTTCCTCCTACATGATTTCTCTTCTTATATAACTTTATAAAGGATTCACTTTAAACCAGCACAGTCATTATTTCCAACAGAGCCACTTTTGCCCTTGCCTCAACGTAGCCAAGGTGGGGTTGAGCACACCGAGGGCTTTGCTGGCCCCATGGGGCCCACCACCATCACAAACATGAAGTGGGTGGGGAAGAGGACAAGTGGTTAGGAAGGAAAGTGGGTGGCACCAGAGACAGAGGCATGGCAGCACTGGCCTGTTACGGTGGAGCTTAAATTAGCCATGAGACCACAGGATTAGAGCCAAGATACCATTACAAGTATTGACATTCAGTGAATCATCTCATTCTTTTATTTCCCCGTTCCTCAAAATGTTCAAAATTACAGGACTCAGCATAAGCTACTTCTAATATTTTCTCTTTTGTTTTCTAAGACTTCCAAAAGATCTTTGATACTATTCCCATGAAGCTGTGAATACATTCATAGATACTTGGTAATACAGATACTGATCTTTGTGACTCTACCTTGGCACTAGCATGACTTTACTGTTGTGAGTTGACCTCAACAAGGGCCAACTGCAAGTACAGCCACAAGGAATAACATAAAGGTGAGAAATTATAAGACAAGCTGTAACACAGATGAATATGCCCAATGGTAATATCACCAATCACTTCAGCTTCTCAACCTTGGTGTTTGCAAAGACTCCATGCAGCCTTGCAGTTCATTGGTATCTTTACTGCATAAAGGGTTTGGGGTGTAAAAATGTAGATTGATCAAAACTGGTGTGTTTTTTTCTGTGCAGTATTCTCAGTTCCTAGCTGACAGGACTATTTGTCATGCGTTGGCACTGTCTACCCTCGTTGTTTTCAGAACATGAATCTACAGTTGGTAAGGTTTCTCCTCACTGTTGAGCATATGTCTCATCTCAAAGTTGCTTCAATAGAGTCCTCTCACCTCTAGTGAATTCTGCACCGTGCTTCTAAAAGAGCAATGCCCACATTTCATCCCCTCTACCTTGATTTATCTTTCACATCAGTGTCACGTTGCCAAAGGCAGAACTGGAGCTCAGATCTGATACTTACATTAGACATGAGCCCAGGCTTAGTCTGTACAGAAAGGTCCATTTCATTGAAGCATGCATCTTCCTAGGAATAAAGTAACTGATTTCTGCTTCAGGTGGAAAACTCTGTCAAGGGATCAGCTGATAAGCTGTTAATGAAATTCCAACACAGCCACTAAATAAACCTTGAGAAAGTAGTGGTTTATATTAGGAATCGAAAATAGTGTATTGCTCAGATGAAGATGGATTAGATAATCTCATCAGAAAATACATAGCAACCTCCGCTAAAGAATCAGTAGCAATTTTACCTTATTTTCAATTAATCATGTGAATCTTGGAGGAAAAAAAAACAACAAACCAACACATTTTATCTCCCCTTGACCTTTCCCTCCTCTTTAGTTTCCCCTTGAAGATTCCTTCATAAAAGATCTTTCAAAGAATGACTAAGAAAGAAAAGAAGGTTGAAAATTAAACCAGCCAGCTGATTAGGGTCAATTCATATATTGTATGTCAGGATGCTAAGAGTGTCCTGAAATGTAGCAGTGAGACTTAATGTTGACAAACCAACATGCTAAACATGTTGCTAAGTTACATAATTACAACATCAAAAATCGCTTAAATTATTTTGGGTAATCAAATACCAGGAATGAATAGAAGAGCTTGGTAAATAGTCACCTTGAAGAAGCAAGGTGGTTTTCCCATTTGAAGGCAATGTCCTTCAGAAAAAAAGTTCACACTTTAAGAGCTCCCTCCCATGCTTAAAACAGTTTTGGTTAACAGAGGGTTTTGCAACTCGTGAGTAAAGCATTTTGAGCATCATCAAAAACTGAGTAGAGCTTCTATTGCAATAACTTGAAAATATCAGGACTACCAGTGCTTCTCAAGGGGAAAATTGAGTCAATAAAGCCTGAACTTCATTCTTCTGCCTAGAGCTGTTATGAAATGACTTCAGTAGAGATAACAGCACCAGCCACTGATACTAGATGTACTGAAGCAGTGATGGCACCGTGTAGAGTATCACTGCTGTGTTAAACACAGTTGTCAATAGATATGAATGACACCCTCTTCAGCAGTATCTTTCGTCGGAACAATTGGGCCAAAGCAGGAAGCACTGTTAAACACTGCCTTGGTGGAACATTTATAACAAATCACTGATGTGCAGCTGCTACCCCAGTGCTGGCAGTGCTGCCATGAAAAATTTGGCAGCTGTGCCAAGGTGCTTTCAAATTCTGTAGTATTGCCCTGGCAGCTGTTACATTTTTTTTCTGCCTTGTTCTGCCTTTTCCCAAATCCTCCTCTTGCTTTCACAAAAAAAGGGGCATAGTGTGCTCCCTGTTGCTGCCCCTGCCCGCAGTCCAAATATCTCCTTCCCTGGCACAGGAAGGAGGAGTGCACGTGGCTGCTGATTTATTATCCCTCACTTAAAATGGCTTATTGAATGCAGGAAATCTTTAGGGTGAGATGAATTTAGTTCACCTTGCTGGTCAGCCAGTTGTCCCTGTTCATTTCCTTGGTTCAGCTGTGTATCAAATTATGTGTTGCTTGGCAATTTGGTAAAGAACCCCAAAGCTGCTCCCTAGCCAACTGACAGGCAGAACTACACCCCTGGGACCCAGTACAGGCTGAACAGTTGCAGAGATGAGGGCTGTCACCTGTGACTAACACACAGTTTTCTTTCTCCTGACTTCTCTTCAGAGCCGCTCCCTGGTGCAATACAGTCAGGAGGTGTCCTTGAGCAGCAAGTGCTTCCTAAAGAGAAGCTCATGAAGATCCCTGGAAAGAGACCTCTCCAGGCAGGTCTTTTGCCTGCAGAATCCAGCAAGAACCAGCTGGTTCAGAGCATAGCCCATAGTCACGCAACTACAGGGACTACTTGCATTTACCTCAAAAACCTGACAATGGCAGTCAACTGGGATGGGCTTACATGATACCTTGCTCCAATACCTCCTACCATAGTTCTTGCCACTTTATCAAAAACATCAAGCAGATGATGAATGGCCAATCTAAGGAAGAAAGGACAGGGGTTTAGCTCATGGAGTTGCAGCTACCTTTGGTGGAAGATACTCAGCTAAAAGAGTCAATCTGGTCTGCAGCTTATAAATATGTGATTCCTTATTTATAGCAAGCTGCCCGATCATGATGTCTGCAGCAGCATCTCCTACTGCTTCTTGTGCAGTAGGAGATTGGTTCCCATGCTGATAAACAGCAACTTATCTGTCATTCATAATACATAACAAAACTAGTATTTCCTTCTAGTGCTTCTGGTAACAGCTCTGTTAACAGATGAAGACATTTGGAAAAATTTATATTCAGCCCTAGCAGTCAGTGTCTTTTAAATAATCTCGTCTGCTTCTATTCCTTTAAATAAACTTGCATTATTCATAGATATAACACCAATCCCATGACTTAAGTGCTATCATAGCCTGGAATTTAATCATAATAATAATTCAGTTCTGGGGGCTTGTGGTTTAGTCGAGACTTGAAAGGACTCAGTAATGCTTGCCTTTGTCACCTCCCAGCAGCGCCAAAATACATCTGGGCATGGAGCCACCAGAGTTAAGAAAATAGCAACTAGCAGAGAATTTTGCTACATAAGCTACTATGGGTTCCTTATTAAGCTGTCTACCACAGAATATTTAAGATTATCTTCCATATCTTTGAAATAATCAGTGATCCAGCTCTAAACACCTAAAACATCACATGAAGGCTGATCATCATGCTTGACCACTTCATTCCTCAGCCACAGTGGGTTGCTCTTAAGCAAGTACAAAACTCACTGGTACAAAATCAGGCATTTCCTTGGAGACTGCTCTATGGCTACAGAACAGATTTGTGCAAAAACTAGGTACCATCTGAAATTCAGAACGCTCTATTCAGAAAGCAAGGTGTTCTTTAAGGTGATTTTTTTTCCTAACAAAAACATACATCACAGCAAAAAAAGAAAATATATGCAGTGTATGGCCAATGAAAACACTGTGTGCACATTTTGAAGAAAGGAAGTAACTACAAGTGACAATACAAGGGCTTAGGTACTCGTAATTCTTATCAGTGCTATGAAAACCCAGTCTGAAACCAAATGGATGACATCCAAAATTTCATGTCTGTCCTCGTTTTACTCCTCAGGACTCCTCTGTTGTATAGATGTAGGAAAGGAAATCACTCTGATCATTCTTTTGTTTATTATTGTACATATTACTATTTAGTACATATATAGTTCACCTTTAACTTTTTTTTTTACTTACTCAAGTTACAGATGCTGTGGACACTCAACATGCATCCAGAGAAATGAGACCCAGACTAAGCAAGCTGGTACTTCAGGAGACACTCGTAGGTTGTCAGAATGCTACACAAAACTGAGCTCGTGCAGAACTTGATTTTTCTACACCGAATGTAGTACTGGTGTATGCACTTGTTTGGGGAAGAATAAGAAAACATATTTTCTATCTTACAGGCCTTCCTAGTGACAAGTTTGTAACAGCTTTCACTGTTTTATTGGAACAGTGAACATTGTGAAGTAGTTTCACAGCAATAGTCAGCACACATATTATTGTAATTACAATATACTATATAATATTTTTACAATATTTCAAGATAAGGAACTTTTTTTTCTGAATTAACGATTGCTTTCTATGGAGAAGTGCCTCAGCATTATTTAATTTCCCAGCTTTTAAGGAAGTTTCTCCCAAAGCTGAGCTGCACTTCTCCTGCATTAATAATTAAAAATGGAAAGGGAAGAGATATAGCTTTTAGAGCTTTCTCTGACATTAGCTGTCAAAGCAGCAGGTATCTGACATTTCTCTTCAGAAAGGGAGATCTACCACGTCTTTGTAGACATAACAAGTAAGATACAAAAAGGAGACCACAACTTTTAATTGCTTTGCTTTGTAAATCAGTCTGATGTATGCTCAGCCCATATGATGGTTGGAAAATTTTTGTGTGGGTATGGCAAATTACAGGTTTTGGTTGACAGTCAGCTGAACTTGAGCCCGCAGTGTTCCCAGGTGGCCAAGAAGGCCAATGGCATCCTGGCCTGTATCAGAAATGGCATGGCCAGTGGCACGGGGGGGAGTGACTGTTCCCTGTATTTGGCAGTGATGAGGCCACATCTCGAATACTGGGTTCAGTTTAAGGACTCTCACCACAAGAAGGACGTTGAGGTGCTGGAGCATGTCCAAAGAAGGGCAACAAAGCTGGTGGAGGGTCTAGGGCACAAGTCTTATGAGGAGTGGCTGAGGGAATTGGGGTTGTTTAGCCTGGATAAAAGGAGGCTGAGTGGAGACCTTATCACTCTCTACAACTACCTAAAAGGAGGCTGTAGTGAGGTGGTGGTTGGTCTGTTCTCCCAAGTAACAAGTAATAGGACAAGAGGAAACGACCTCCAGTTACACTGGGGCAGGTTTAGATTGGACATTAGGAAAAATTTCTTCCCTGAAAGGGTTATAAAGCACTGGAACAGGCTGCCCAGGGCAGTGGTGGAGTCACCATCCTTGGAGGTATTTAAAAGACCTGGAGGTATTTAGGTATGGTGCTTAGGGGCATGGTTTAGTGGTGGACTTAGCTATGCTGGGTTAATGACTGGATTCAATCTTCAAACGCCTTTTCCAATCTAAATGATTCTGTGATGTGCCAGGAAAAAAGCAGCAAAACTTTGCTTGAAAAGGAGCTTGTGTGTTTTACTCTGTTAGCTTTGGAGACAGGTTTTCATGTTACCTCTTAATTAGCTAAAACTTAGGCATGTGATAATTGTAATTATCCTTTGTTAGCTAATATCTCTCTTACCTGACTATTTTATACTCACATTAATATTCTACTGCCTTCTTCTTATCAGCCCACTTTGTTTTAAACAGGAAACATTTCATATGGTGAGGGACTAAAATAATTCCTGAGTGTGAAGATCCTTAACGATTTGGTTGCGTGGCATGAAATGGAAAAAACATAACATTTGCCTCAGAGTGATTTTCACAGAAAAAATGGTGATTTGATGAAACCTAAGTATTTGGGGCAAACACATTCATTGCAGCCAGAGCTTTCTGCAGAGTGTGAAAACATTTTCTCCTTGGGGTGCCCAACTCCCCTGCTGCTGCAGGGAAAGGCTTGCGGTCGCCCTGGTTTCCTGCAAAGCCCCAGCCTGCCTTTGAATGATTTGGTTATTGAAAGCAGCCCTGTTTCCTTAGAAATCATGCAGGGCATGTTACTTTTTCCTTGTATTGTACCACTGCAATAAATACGGATGTTTATTCTATCTTCGAAAGACTATTTTTTATTATTTCTGCTTCTCTTCCCAGTGTAAGTAAAGCATTAGGCTGAACTATACATGCAAAAGTGAGCTAATAAACAGTATATAATAGCTCTGTTAGCTGCAGACATTATTCTTTGCTCATGTCAGCATCCACAGAGCTGTTTGCTCGCAGGGAGCTGATGACAAATCTCTGTGGATATGCGTAGCCTCAGAATTAAGTTTCCCTTCCAAGGGATATTAAAAAAAGCACTAACAAACACAAATGTACGGGAGATAATCATATTAGGAAAGCGTATAGTATCTGCTAAGGTATTTCAACAGGAAAAGTTACTTTGCAAGCAACTTTAGAAATAGTTCAGGAATTTAGATACAAAAAGCATCCACTTTTTTGTGCAAAATTTGGCTTCAAAATTACAAAGTCATATAAGAACAGGGCTAACTTCAAATGAATCAATGCTCTCATGAAACTGAAGCCTAAAATGAATCATGTAATTTGGCTATGTTCTTTGCTTTGCTTTTGGATGGGACATCTATCAATGCAAGACAGAGAAATCAAATGCTTCACTGCATTAAAAGGCTTTTCATTCTTGGGAATCTCTCTGAAATAAAATGGATATAATAGTGGAGAATGACACCCACCACATCAGCATATACAATCTTGTTTCCATTAAAACCAGCAGTTCTTTTGACATTATATCAGTGGGGTAAAGATTTTACCTTCTTTCAAACAGTGACTCTGAGCAGACAGATGGGGATTCTCCTTCCTCGAAGGTGGCCCTGACTGGCCATTGTGCAAACTGATTCCCCTTTAATATCAACTTATCACTTCATCTTAATAGATTTTCCTCAGCAAGTCCAGTGTTGACCTTTCCCATACTTTATTCAATTTTCTTTAATTCACTTTATTAATTTATTTATGAAGTAAGGTTTCCCAAAGGTTGAAATCCCTGATGGTCATTTTGACAAGCATGTGCGTGTGTGAATGGAAACCTCTTGCTTTGTTGTACTTTGGTGTTTGGGACACCCAGGTCAGTCAGTACTGTGTTTTCTTTCTTTCTGGATTTATTGGATTTATTCTGTGTGAAGGTGGTGATGTATGCATTAATAGCAAAAGCCACCAAATATAATTTATATGGTCCAATAACTGACTCTGTGTCAATTCTGTAATGCAAAAGGGCCCAAGGTTTCATTATCCATTTTGAATGCATAATGGGGCTTGGGTTTGTTTTGGTTTTGTATGTTTGTTTGTTTTAATTATTGCTATAAAAGCACAGGAAATTTTGGTGGGAAAGTAGAACTTGCATATGACTTCTCAGTAGGTCAGCAAATAAGGATTGTCTTGCATTGAAAATCACATCAGCTGCATTTCAGTGAATTTGTGCTCTGAAACAACAGGTTGTATAATGACACTTATTTACAGAAGCATTAGAGAATGGGGTAAAAATCTCTGAGAGGCTGTTTAGAGTAACACTGTATGAACACCATGATCAGAGCTCTGAGTAAAGCAGAGATGGACTTTACAGAGACATTTGTCATATTCTGAAAGAGAAGAAAAAGGCTGTGATTTGGTTTTTGTCTTGGATGTATACATGCATGAAAGCCTTTCAAGAGTGCGGGTATATGGATATCAGGCGAGTTTTTTTTTTTAAAGTAGCTAAGGTCATCGTAATTACTGCAATTACATTGAAAAAAGGGAGGTGGAGTTTTCCTGTCTTTGGTTCAAAGTCTTCAGAGAAAACAAGCAGCAAAGGAGTTACCTTTGCATCCTCCCACTGACCATAGTGATGGGACAGTACAGGCTTTATTCTGCTACTGTGCAGAAAAGCTTTCATACTTTCTGCTGCCTCTGAGATGCTTTATCATTCTTGCTCCACTTAGTGTGTCCTGGGAGCATCAGCTAGATTCAGCCCTGCAAGAAGACAGCCAGCGTTTCTGCTCTTACCTTTGTATCCTGCAATAGATTATTTTTTCCCTCTGATGCCAGTAGACTTTTTTAAAATGTACCTTGCTTTGTGAGCAAAGAGCAAACACATTCTCCATCTTAATGGCCTTTGTTTCAAATGAGAGAACACTGAAAGGAGAAAGGACAAAAGTCTGCACGAGAAAGCAGAGTAATTAAATGTCATTTCTGAGAGCCTGCAGGGAAAAGGGCATGTAAAAGTTGTGTTCTCCAGATCATTTTTAACAGGTGATTGGCAGGAATACTCAGCCAATTGCCACAGACTGGATGCACCAAAAATCCCTGCCCTGTTATGTCAGACATAAATCATGCACACTCACATGTTCATGCATGCTGGGTGCTGGTTTGCAGAGCCATCAGAAAGCCCTCCTTGCTCTCCTCCCACTCACCCTAGGCAGGTCTCGCATGTTACTGGAGCATGGACCATGCCAGGGACTGGGCCTGCCACCAGCAGCGGAGGGGCACAGCCTGGCTGATACTTTGCAGACCCCAGTCTGGGGTTGGTCCAGCTGTTGGAGGAGCCTCCTGATGTCTTTGAATTTCTCCTTTGGCTTCCTGTATGAATGTATCTCTCCTCCTCTCCTGGGTGGTTTCACATCTCTATTATCACCAGGGAACCCAGAGGAGGAGCCTTTGAGCTAGGAATTTGAAGGCAACTAACTCAAGCTAAAACTTTCTAATCTTGCTTTTGTTTGACAAGTGGGTACAGCCTGTCTCTCACAGCTCAATAAACCTCAAGAATGTTAATTAACAGATTTGGGGAGTCAGAAGGCTTTTATTCGTACTGTGACAGGTGGTCATTGCACAGAAATGTGAGAAGAAAACATCCAAAAGTAGTTACTGGTTGCTAACAGACTGGCAAAAGGTTTCAAGGGAAGCAGGAAAATGTGGTGGCAGAGGACACAAGCCAAGCCAGGATGCTCTGCCAATAGGACAGCAACTAACCTGTTTCTGGAGTTAGCGGAGCCGTGTATTTTAGTGATGTTGTTTTCCTTCCTTTCCCATCCTACTTGCAGTCACTATTTACTGTGACTGTGCTATATATAATGCTGGGGAATAAAAGCTGTTTTCAGTCCAAGGTATATATCCAGGAAAGCTCATCAAATTCAGATGTGTTTCTTGAGCTGAATGATCTTCCCACCAGAAGGCAAACATGTCAAGATGACTCCCATCTTTTGAGCTCACAGCAAAATGGGCAGAGTTATGAATATATTAACCTTGCTTCTGGTTTCACTGGCAATATATGGATCACGTATTACCATTGGTATTATAGCAGTAAACTCACCATCCTGCTCTTCAGTGGGTGATGTCTGCTTCCTATTGAACAGACAAGGCCTGTGGTTTGCTAGAAGGTGTTTCTCAATGCTTTCTAGAAAGGTGAAGTGTCCCCACCCGTAAACCTGAGGGAGGTTATACAGACAGGGAGCACAGCTTCAGTCCGTTGACTCTTTCTTTACTGGAAGAGTGGCTGGGCATTGGAACAGGCTGCCCAGGGAAGTGGTGGAGTCACCGTCCCTGGAGGTGTTCAGAAAAAAAGTAGATGCGGCACTTCAGGACATGGTCTAGTGGTCAGGGACATGCTGGGATGAATGCTGGACTTGATGATCCTAGAGGTCTTTTCCAGTCTTAATAATTCTATGATTCTATGTATCCATCTTAAAACAAGCCCAGAAAACCCTCTCCTGATTGCTGGTGCATGAGCGCTGTACCCAATGAAGCAAACAAGAAAGCTGTTTATTGCAGCCTCTACATAAATATACGCAAGGCTGAGGTCTGAATATTTTTGAAGGTCTTTTTTACTGCCATGTTCTGCATGTCTTTCAGCGTGTGCTTTGTGCAAGTGTATATGAGTCACAAACTGGTTTTGGAAATCAGAAGCCTTAGGGACTCTACATATTTGCTGGCCACAGGTTGTCTAGGCTTAGGGAAATGAGTGTGGTTATTTTGGCCTGGTGTCGTGAGGTTTATTTTCCAGGACATATCATTCCCTTGAGAATAGTGCAGGTTCTGTAGATCTGAAACTTTAGGGTCACCGTATTATTTTGTTCTGCAAGAGCCACAGAGTTAGGAAGGGTCATGCATTCGTCTGTGGACCCAACTCTTTCTTATTCCATTGAGTTGGTTGTGTGTTGAAGTTAGTTTCAGGGGAAATCAGGTCACACACACATATATATAAACACATAAAGAATCAGCAGCTCTGTGCATTTTGTATATCCACAACTTGCTCAGAATAGGGAAACCGCTGGTGTCAGTTTGAGCTAGTGCCTGCTGCTGATGCTCATCTCTGCCAAACTCAGTTTAAGGTTACTAATAGGGATTGGATATTCATAATTTTAACCCTGTTTTTAAAATAATGCCTCATGTTTAATGTGTGTCCATTAATAAGGCATTTTAACAAGATCCACTCTGAAGACTTATTTTCAAAAAAGTGGAAAATACTGGGAGAGAGAATCATTTTGATATTGGAATATGTCTGCAGTGCCCACTGAACATGCAGACCCAGAAATGCACTGGTGGCCAGGCTGATATTTAAGTCTGTAGCAGAGAAAGATTTACCTGGCATGGCATGTGTGCTTGGAGCAGTAAGATGGGTAGGTAGCCCATTGTAACAGACCATGGACCATTTCCTAAGGCTTTCCAGACATCCAAGAAAACTGTGCTTGTCTCTCTTCTAATTTTGACATGAAAGTTTTTACTGGGTATTGCTGACCCAGTGTGGAGGACAGAAAGGATGTTTTTTGGGGTGTAGGCAGTCACCATTAGGACCTGAGTTGTCAGCCTCATTCCAGAAGAGACACTGGGAACAACCAGATGGAGCAGAGGTTTCCAATGAGAGGGAGAGGAAGGAAAATAGCGCTGATGCAGGAACAGGAAAGTGCCCATGCTGGAAGTCAGCATAGAATCAAATAACGGTTTAGGTTGGAAGGGACATCAAAGGTCATCTAGTTCCAAGCCCCCTGCCATGGCAGGGACACCTCCCACTAGCCCAGGTTACTCAAGGCCCCATCCAACTTGGCCTTGAACACCTCCAGGGATGGAGCATCCACAACCCCCTGGGCAACCTGTTCCAGTGTCTCACCACCCTTGGGGTAAAGAATTTCTTTCTAATTTCCAATCTAAATCTACCCTCTTCCAGCTTGAACCCATTACCCTTGTTCTATGACTACAGGCCTTTGTGATGGCACAGGAGAGAGGATAGTGCATGGGCAAGCAGCAAGAAGTGGAAAGTGATACTCCTGCATGATTTATTCTGATTTCTTCAGTTCTTTTTACTCTCTTGCTATCTGCCTGCTTCTTCCTGCAGAGAGGAACAGGATGTGCCATGGTGAGGGATGAATGGAGGAAAATATCTCCTTCAGGGGTAAGTAAATTCAAAGGGAGCTCTTTCCTTTGCATTGCTAATGTTGGTGGCATATACAGCTCTTGAATATACAATCCATTTTAATAAACCTGTGGAGTACACGCAATTGCCTTTTTAAAGGTGGTCAGATTTCTCAGAGCATCTTTAAATTTATTCTGTTTATTATTTTCCACAATCTTTCTATGCCATTTGAGAAAGCTGTGAATCTTTACTAGCCATTTAAGAAGTTATTTTCCCATTGTTATCAGCTCTTAGATAGCTGGCTCTAGTTATTCCGAATTTGCTAAGGAAGTTGCTGGAGGACTATTACAAAATAAACTTTCTGGTTAATGCAAGTATTCTGTGTTGGTTATTTGTATTAGTTACCAGTCACAGCCTGAACTGACATTGCTTGAGCATACTTCACCCTTCTCACTCCTTTTGATGGGGTGTTAGGAAGTTACAACTATATATCTCAAAGCAACCGTAAAAGGATTATGCCTTCTGAAGAAACATGAATTACATTACAGTAATCAGTATATTTCTGGAGAATGTTTTTTTATCCATCAATGTCATTTCATGAAGTTTTAAGACTAATACGAATTGTTCGGAGAACAAAACCCTCTCAGTAAGAAAAACTGTAATAGTTTTGGAGTTCACTTATGTTACAGGCTGTTTGAGCATAGAAGGATAGAGCGCTGAACTTCAAACAGCTTATTCCTGAAGTCCCCCTTCTAAACAGAGCAT
The DNA here is from genome assembly GCA_033124195.1 of Coracias cyanogaster. Lineage (NCBI taxonomy): Eukaryota > Metazoa > Chordata > Aves > Coraciiformes > Coraciidae > Coracias > Coracias cyanogaster. Next base: position 62,111 of record JAVSBS010022025.1, read on the forward strand.
AATTACATTTCAATTTATTAGCTGCCTTTGCATCTCTTTCTAAAGCACAATTGTCTTACAAAATTCTATTTTCTACAGATACATACCATGCCCCTGTAAGGCTGTGCACCTTCAGGTGGAGGAGGTGTCCTGTTGTCTGAGAAGCTGCTTTTGTTAATTTTTAAATGTTTGACCAGAAATGGTTCTAGCATTACAATTTCCCATTATTGGCATATTTGCAGCTTGTAACTAAACATTAAATAAACTGTGTTAAGGCACAAATCCCTCCAGAGCAAGACAGGTTCCTCAGCTTTTTCACCACATGCACTGCGTGTCTCACCATTGTTACCTAATGAGCAACCTTACGGTGAGGCCGTGGTGAACTTCTAGCTTCTCAGAGGTTCAGTGCTGGGACCAAATGGTGGCTCCCAGGTGTGAGGTACAGCCTGCATAGGGGATGTGTCCTACTGCAATTTGAGACCTCTAGCAGTAACCCCATGCATCGATCTTCCAAATAATTACAGCATAAAAGAAAGATTTAAAGCAAGATGTGTTAGAATCCACATAAAAACATCTGAGTGCTCAGTGACTGAGTGTATTCTCTTTTATGTCGTGAAGTGTTTTCACAGAAGAGAAAAAGAAGCACCCCTCCTAGAATTACTGTAATTATAGCGATATGTGCATGTATTTCTGAACAATTTATTGTCATCAAAGGGGATGTCCTGGCTAGTCTTCAGACACTATATGCATGAAATAAAGCCAAATGGTTTTGTAAAGACGTGAGTACATTTGTACCACCCTGATTTTATATAAGTATATTTTATGGTTTATTAGTTGCATTTTTATCACTAGCATTTAGGATTCTTCTGCAGTGCATATATTTTCTGCAAGTTATATTTTATAAAATACAGAACCTTACTATCCCATTTAAAATAAATTGGGTTTAATCTTTGTGTATTTTTAGATATAATTCTCCACCATGAGTTTCAACAGAAAGTTGCAACTCCTTGTGCCCTTTTCCTTCACTTTCTTCTGGATTGTTGGAGACAAGTGCTAGAACTCCCATTCCTAACCCATAGGAAACACAATTTTCTGATGCACTCTTAGCTGTTGCTTTGCTGTAATGCAAGCTAAACCATACTTACTAACCCCAGGGGACTTACAATGTAAGTACTTGCAACAGACGAAAAGTAAAAGACAAAAGGCACATGCAGAGAGACAAATTACTTTCTTCAAGTCACAAGGCAGATGTAGCAGCAGAGCTGGATCTAGAAATCTGTAGGGCCACATGCTACAATCCAGCAACATGCTTGGCTGTAATATACTGTAACGGTTTTCAGGGTTTTTGCTTTTGCTTCCTCCTGCCATTTCGTTCTGTTACCTGCTATCGTACATAAACAGTCTTTAGTTTTTCTCAGCATGCCTCATTTTCAATAAAAATCCAAGTGGAACATGGAGCTTTCTATTAAGAACCATGGGTTTTGCATATAAGCACAAACACAGCACCATATTTTTTCCCATATGTCAGGCAATCACTTAGTAATAAAGCAGTTTTTCCAACATAATAAGGAGTAGCAAAGATAAATATTAATGTAGCATGACATTCTGTGTCTCAGGAGACACCGTTAGTTTTTAAATTCACCGTTCAAATGGACATATGGTGTTTCATACAGGTTGCCACAGTGATACCACATCAAAACCTGAAAAGGTGCTGACTGCACACAAGCGAATTACAGAAGAAAATAATAGCAGCAGCTGTGGGGGTGATGAGGTGCTTGAAACACCCTAGAAAACTGGTAGAGGTACTGCTCAGAGGTATCAGTGTTGAAAACAAGACCCTAAACTCTTCTAAATGTGAGATGCTGGGCTTGATTCTTCCTTCCTTTGGAGTGTGTTGCATCCTACAGAGACGATGGTAGGAAGGAAGAGCCTGATGGTGCGTCAGCATTGTCGTGATGGGCTGACTTGGCCTCTGGAGAGACTTGGGATTGGAAAAAGGTACCTGGATAAAGGCCACTGCACTGGTGAGGAGAGGTGGAGGGCAGCAGCCCTCCATGCTCTGCTGTGCAGTGCTGCCTTGCCAAGGACAAGGTCCAGGAGCGTGTCAGAAGCTGACCCAACCAAAAAAGTTCTTTCCTAACTGGTTTGCATCCTGGTTACTCTACCAGTCTGCCTGCACTGCTCAAAAATGTTGCAGCTTTATTCACACTTTTGCAAAAAACCCCAAGAAAATATCGATTAAATAAGCTTCTTCTAACAAATGACAGTTTTGTGGCAATTTCATTTAGTGCTATTCAGCATATAATTGGCACGTATTTCCGCAGGCAAAAGGGAAAAAAACCAAGAATATAAATTACAGCTCTCACTCAGCATGGAGATTGTGCTTCCCCTGTGTTGTAGTGGAGCAAAATGAAGTCCTGATCATGCTATAAGCTGAGCGCACAAGTCCCTTACACGAATAATATAAATCCTGTGAAAGGCTAAACCCATCTATAGTGCCACCCAGTGCAGCTCAGAAGCTCTGTGGAGATGAACTCACATACAGAAGGTGTGCCAAAATCTTCATAACGTGATTGTCTGAAAAATAAGTATATTGACAGATACTGAAGTTCCTGAGTCATCTTACCCTAATGATGTCCTGGCTGTGCCTGCTTTGCTGACAAAGAATGGGGAAATTTTGAATGATAACAGCCTGAGGTCAATCTGTTTTCCTTTGGTCCCCAAATTATGCTGCTTTTTTTTTTTTTTTTTTTTTTTTCTGAGAGCATTTGTAGCAGAATGAAACTAATTAGTTTGTCTGTGCAGGTCTAGATTTTATCATGCAAACAGCAGCATAATCAACAATATTTAATCACCTACTTCCAAGTCAGAGCTGGAATGAGTTCTGCAGAAACTCCTTCTTGCCATTACAATGAGTGGCAACAGGGGAAAACTGGTTCTACTAGAAACACTCTGTAAAAGATTCTCAATTCCAGTGTCTGGGGAGGGTTTTAAATATTAAGTACAAAATGAGTTTAACAGTAAAGAGAGGAGCTGGTTGACCCCAAAGTGCTGCCCAGGCTGGAGAGATTTCCTGAAGAGACATGCAGAGTCTTAATGGGGAAGCAGGTCCTTTAGGTATTACACCGTTTGGCCAGTAAATCACTGATCTGCAACACTTACTTCTGTCATTTATTACCGGTGACACAGGCTTTTCAAGATAATCTCTCCTACTTGAGGTTTAATATTTCATCCATTTCAAATGGGATAATGTTAAGACTTTGTTCATGAGATCCCAGTTTAGACAGAATGTAATTCAAAATGCTGAAAATCACTTAAACCTATATTTCTTACCTACAGACTTATAGAAAATGTCTTTTTGTGACTGAATGTTATTTTTTCTCCTATCATGAAGCAAATAGAGTTTAATTCATAAAAAAAATCCGAGTTTGCATAGAATAGCAAATTTTTATTTTCCCAAATGACACTGATTTTAATCTAAGTCAGTATGGGCATGTAATGCAGTAAAAGAGGGTTTTCTTATTGTTCATTTATAGATATATTTATGTGACTCTATGGATATACAAACAAACATATACATGGTCAAACCCTGAAAGTGTCTTGTGGACAATCAACGTGCAGTTTCAGAAGGACAAATTGTTCATCAGAATTATAACACAAAAATATAAAGCGTTGGGTAACTTGCCTATGGCCTTCAAATAAGAAAGATGACATGGCATGTGGCACTTTGGGCAGCTGATGAAAAATTATTTCACTGGTGACAATATGCTAATGTTTAGCTTTCCTACACTACCAGTGTCCTTACCTGCCTCTCCTACAAGTCCAATGCTCATCAAAGCAGTGCCCCCGATCAGCGTGGTCCAAAGTGCTCCATCTCCACCTGCCACTTGACATCTCTATAGTTGGTCTGTTAAAACTCCCATATTAGCAAGCTCTTGGTGACCATGGGGTGCTGTCCCTCACTGTGCATCCGGGACTCGGTCTCCCTGAGCATGGCTTTCTCTCCATGGGAAAAAACACATAAGTTGTCCTTTGAGGGCTGGGTTGTAGATGTAGGATAGCTGCAAATGGCTCAAGAATTTTCTCCCCTGAGCACATCCTGACTCCCTAGCCAAGACCTGACCCCGGTGTCAGGAGCTGCCCAATGGCTTTTTTGTTCTTTATTGCCTCCAGTGGAATGAGCAAATGGTCCTTTGTGCTGGCCATTTGCATTCAAATCTCTGCATATTTTCCACAAACTTCCCCTGCCATGCTTTCAGTGTGCTCTGTGACTCATGTGCCTCCCTTGTTGAAGATCTAGAGTACCTAAGCAGCTTGACACTGTTTTTCTTTTAACTTAACAAAAAATTGTGCTGTGCAAGAAGTCATGGAGAATTATGGCCATGCATCAGAAAATGAATGCAAATCACATTTCCAAATGTGCTTATGCTAAAAAATACCACAGCATCCAGTTTTAAAATGAAACCATATATTAGCTTTGACTGTATAAAATAGGAGACATCTTAGAAAGTACTAGTTTCAATGGTTTTGCTCTCCAGTTTGAAAAAAACCAACCCTCTCTTTGCCTCTATAATTTAAAATATTCCCACTCTGGAGTTTTTTAGTGGTTTGCTTCATACCCATGGGGGATACTTAGGGGTGTTATGGAAGCATTGTTGAAAATGAAAATGTAACTTTGGCTGTAAGAATCAAAACACCTTAGCCATAAAAATTCACATGCATTACTGGAAATTGCTAACTCAGTACCACCCAAAATGCTTGTTAGCTAACTCAGCAAATAGGGAGTTAGTTGTACCTACTGCGAGAACAATGCCTACATGCGTAGATTTGCGTATTGAAAAATCACTGGAAGGCATGAGAAAAATGAGGAAGGATGTTAGGACTAATTGAAATGAACTGCCACACTGCACTTTTATTCCCCAGCCCGAGGGAGGCTGGAGAAATGGACTTAAAAATGTGTGCAATGCAAAGAAGAACAGTTTATTCTTGTGTATTGATGGCAATCAAATCTGTGCTTTTACAAGTAGCATGCTGGGGAGAATGTCAGCCACTCTGACCCAAACATAGTTTTTGGAGGATAAAGCCATCAACTAGGGTTCCTCTCAAAAAGGAGCAGAAGCTGATTGAGCTTGCTTGGGCATCATGCTGTCTGCCAGGCCCTGGGCTGGACTTGGTGTGAACAACTCCAAGGGGATACCTTTTGCCAGCAGCAGCGCTGCCCTGCCTGAGTGCTGTGGGATGATGCTTGGAGCTGTGAGGGTACTGCCCCATGCTGGGGTCTCCTTAGCTCTCTGCTCACCCCCCTACTCCCCAGCACCTTTCTGTGATTTACATCTGGAGCTTCAGCTTCCTCATCCTGACAAAAGAGAGCTGTTGAGAAGCTGAGTAGTTAGGTTTTGTTGTGGTTTTTTTTTTTATCTTGACTATTCAACATTAGTGAGATTTGAACTGAGGGTTCTTTTCTACCTATTTATCACCAGTGCCCCAGAATCATTAGAAAGAGATGGTCCAAAGATTAAATGTCAGCTTTTGTACTTACAGATGAAGTGGTATTTACTATATCCTGCTGCCAAGTAAAAGTGGGAGTACAGAGAAGACAGAGCCAGAATCCTTGGAGGTGCACAATGAAAGGACACGAGGCAATGTGCATAAGCTGCAATAAGGACATCTCTACTGGAAATAAGAAATCTCTACACGAAGAGGTGAAGCACTGGATGCCCAGGAACATTTTCCTCATTATTTTCAAAATGCAGCTGGATGGTGCTGAGCAACCTGCCCTAACCTGGTGTGCAGCCCTGCCTGGAGCAGGGAGAGGAGATAAGACCACCACAGCCACATCCACCCTGATGGACCCTCGGGACACCTGGGAGAGGACGTGTTCCTTCACCTCTCACTGAGTTCATCCTGTCAGTGAAGGGTGCTCACCTCTTACAGGTTCAAAATCACAGTAGTCATGACATGAAAAAACAATACAGCGTTTTTTATAAAACCTGAAAGTCAAGCACTGGCAGTGTGCATGTTTCTTGTCTGATACCTCAGTATCTTTTCATCTTTCCTCCCACCCCACATGTCATGTCAGGAGCCTGCACTGCCTTCATCCCCACAGCGGGGTGCTGGGGTTGCTGTGGTAGTGATTTAAATCCGCAGCTGTTCTCTTTTGCTGCTGTTGATCTGCTCATGCCTTAGTTGCACAGTTTCCAGCTGGACTTGCTGTTCCACATCATTTTAGTACTCTTCTGGGGCCGATGCTGCGTAGGATAACAGGTAACAAGCTCAGATTCTCAACACAATTTTCAATGTTCTTGAAGTTCAGTGGAGATTTGTTTCCATATGTTCCTCCTTCCTCACTCGAGTCCCTCTTCCTCCCACCCAGTTGATGTCTAATCAGCTTGGCACCATCAGGGCTTGTGTGTCCAGTTATTTCCAAAGGACAGACACTAACATTGCAGCAGTCCTGTCTGCTCAGGAGTACAGGACTAATATGTATGACCATCTGAGCTCACCACCCTGGGATCTAACCACCATCCCTCCCTGTTTTCTGGTGTTGTGTCAGTTCAGGATGAAAGCAGAAACTGAAGCTGTAGCCTTTGGTGTGAATGTGAAACCTTAATTAAAATCTCCATCAAATCACAGACCTGCCTGTGCTTAGACTATGACGTTATCCATTCCCTATGCTTCCACTACATTTCCTTATGATATTTCAGTTTTCTCATTAAATCCAGACCAAATAGCCTCATTTTTTCCACATAAATTTTAACAGGTTAAAGGTCTGCTAGTTTCATCACAGGCAACTCATTTGACTTGTCTCTCTTACTTTCCAATTATAAAATCCAATTTACTCTAGTATCTTAGCACTTCTTATTAATTTCATTTTAATGCAAAGAAATCGAACGGAGCTTAAAGAATGCATAGATTTTTACTGCTCAGGAACAGACCGTATCATGCTTTGCCTGGCCTAAATACAGGTTGAATTTTCTACTGCTCTGCCCCTTCTATGGTGATATCAAAGTCAGTTACTTTAAATTCAAAGATGTGCTGAAGGTCACAAACAGTCTGTCTTTCCACTGTCCTCTGTTGCAAAATATATCATAGAGGCAGAAAAATCCTTTCCATGCACCAGTTTGTATTCTCCAGGGAGCACTGCTTGCAACACTGTGTAGACCTTTGGTCCACCCTTGAACCAGGATGGAAGAGTTGTGGTTTTTTTCCTCTAGATAGTTACTTCAGAACAGAGAACTGTCTGGAGCAGGCACATTAAACTTGAATGCAGGATGGGTGGCGTCGAGCTGTGTTCACCCTTGCCCATCTGGACACACTTGTAGGTGTAACTTGGGGCCACTGGGCACTGTGAAACATCAAATTGCAAAGGATTGGTTATGGAGTCAAATCCCATGTATATGCCTTTTTTTGTTTGATCCAAACTGTAAAGTCAGGGTCAACATGTTGTTTGTTAGCAAGATCCCCTGAAGGTTTGTACTCCAGTTCATTATCTAGACAAGAGAACAACTTGTTAAATTAAATAGTGCTATTCAAGTGCTAAAAATCATTGCCAAATAGAAAGTTTGTGTTCATGGCTGCATGCAAAATCCAGAAATTCTGAAAACAGACTGGATGTTTGCTGGTTTCCCCTGCTCAAACCTGTACGGTCTGATTGTCTGGAAATACTGAGAATTTACAGCTCTTTCTGGAGTCTGGAAATACTGAGAATTTACAGCTCTTTCTGGAGTTAACAGCTACAGCAGTTCCCCAGCACCTGTCTATTCCTGATGCTGATTTTACATGAATTCACTTTAAAAAAATGTTTTTACGTTATTTTACTACCAGATGCTCTAGTGACTTCAAATATCACCTTGAAGGAACAACCTACCAAGCTGTTTTGCTCCTACAAAGGGGAAGAAACAGAGAAAGAAGTTACTATCACCCTTTCACTATTGCAGCCGTAGTCCTACACACTAGGTGCAGGATTCCTGCTGATTAATTCCCCGGCACTTTTGCAGAAGAAGGAGTTAACTCAGGAGGTAACTCAGTCTAATCCAAGGTGTTTACAGCATGCCTTGGTTTGTGTCTGGAATTGCTCAAAGTTTTTGTTCAACAGTGTCTATTCCTCTCTCGTCTATTCCCTGCTTGCCCTCCACCCCTTTTCTGAAGTCTTTTCACCTTTGGTTGTGTTATAATTCAGTGAATTGCAGCTAATTAATTATAAATGATCTAGTTAATTATAAATGAACTTGCACACAGCTCAGAAGAAGTTTAGATGTGGCAAATTCATAGCTTCGAGCTTCACGCAGCTGAGCCTGGATGGCTGCCACCATCCCAGCTAACTCTGGCTTGCAATTTGCTCAGGGCCATCCACACTTCACTGCAACCTGTAGTATGGGATACACTTTCTAGCAGAAATGACTTATTTTGGACGAGAGAGAGAGCAGACAAGAAATAACAAAGTCTACATAGAAGCTTACTAAAGAGCATATGTTGTATGTGCTGAATCGCTTCATTGCTGAATTGGAAAGGTGGGTTTTTAGTGAGTGCTTGGCGCTGATCCAGCGCCATTCCCACCGAATCGTAACTGGCTCAAAAGGCAAAGTTCTGGTAGGTGTTGGGTGTGTTTGCAGATCCAACAAAAAAACATCTGGAGTCTCTAGAAGTCTGAAGGAAGATGAAAGGCACAGAGACCATGAGAAAAATAGTACTGCAGGTTTAACGCACCCTGAGACTGAGTTCAGAATTAAACTGTGAGGAAAAATGAGCTGCAGGAAAAAATTAAATCCGTGTGGAGCATTTGTCTGTGAAAGATCTTTGCTTGGAAAAAAACCCAGCAGTGATAATTATCATATTATCATTTTCCCCATATTCATACAAATGCTAAATAGAATTCCATTATTCAGATGAAGACTTCCCACTGCAAAGGGACACAATGTTAAATCCGTCTCTGCTCAGTCTTTATAGTAAATCACTAAGCCACCATCAGACAAAAACAGCTTTGTTTTGGAAAATGACAGTTTTTAGAGCAGTTGTCTCACACAACTTTAATGCTTGTTTTTTAAATTGCTCTGTATTTAAATGACACTTATTATGAAGGCAATTGTAGTGCTTAAATATTTTTTGTGAAGCAGAAGGGTTTGCTTTAATTTTATCCAGGAAAAAATGGATGTGCTTAGTGTAGCATAATGAAGAAAAGTGTCATACCTCATGCAGTCATGTATCTTCCTCCACTGAGAAGTCTTTATGATTCTTGAAAAGATGCAATGGTTTCCAAAGGGTCTTCTTTTCTGGGGATAAATAATGCACAATTTCCAATGCAGCTAAGCAAATATGATTTAAAATAATTTGTTTATGTTTCCTTAGTCTCATTCCTATGATTATAACTTTGTCAGTGCTTTCATACATGCAAACGGGGCTTTGTTTCCCTGGTTATTTAAGGCGTCACTGACAGTAAGAGCAATATTCTCACATAACAGGGGTGTTCGGCATGACTGCCATCATTTCCCTTTCTCTGCTCACTGGTGAGCTGTTCCCCAATTTTGGTCAGAAGTGTCACATGGTGGCTGCCCCTTGCAGTACACAGACACCTGTCAATCCATGGTTCAGCAATTCTGCCAGGGATTTGCACTGCGAGGAGAAAGAGGGGAAGTGAGATGCTAACATTGGGAATATCTCATGGTGGCTGGCTAGTCCAGGTGTGTGGCAAAAACAATGGTTTTGATACCAGTTTGTGGTGCTTGATCCCAGTGGGGAGGTTTGATCGCTTAAAAATACATTCAAGGAGATGAAACCTGCACTTATCTTTTGTTTGCCAGCAGCTCTATAATTTGAATGGCTCTATTTGCAATTAAGACTTGCCCTGCCTCTCAGGTACTAATACCCAGACATCTGAATTAAAGGGATCAGATAATACGTAGGTTGTAGGCTAGATGTTTTGTAGTGTGGTTATTTTTCCAGCGTCAAGGTTTAGGGTTGTGCCAGCCACTAGACAAATGGCAGATGCTCTCTATTAGACCCTCTCCCTTCCCAAAGAGGAAGAGAAAGGGAATAAGGGAGAGAGACTTACAAATTGGAAAAGAAAACTAAACCAACTTTAATGAAAATAGTAATAATAATAATAATAATGACATACATATAAAAATAATATTGAACCCAACCCTCCTGATGGCAATTACATCACGGTCACCACGGATGCTGTGGAGCAGCCACTGGGGAACTCCCAGGCTGGGCTCAGCGGCAGATGGGACCTGGATTCAGGAGCTGGATTCTGGAACTGGATTCAGGAACACACAGATCCAGATCAAAGGCAGAATAGACAGAGTCCTTCTCAGATGCCAGCCACTGAAGAAGATCTTGACACTCATGATCCCTCAGCTTTATGCTGAATATGATGTATATGGGATGGACTCCTTCACTGGTGAGTTCAGGGCCACCTGTCCTGTTGGCTTCTCCCAGCAGATGTGGCCATTTACTTTCTGGACCCCCAATGTGGTACACAAGATTCAGCAGTGGCCTTGGTCTGCACAGGAGCAGGTATAAGCAAGAGCCTTTCTGCACACACCAGTCCTCAGTAGAAACTCTAAACATGGAGTGTTACCACCACTAGAAGCAGACACTGCCTGTGAAAATACACCGTTAACTTCAGAGAGTGCAGTTAGTTAGAAGAGACTGAGCTGTAAATCAATGTAAAATCACTGAACAGAATTAGTAAAATCACTGTAAAACATTAGTAAAATCACTGAACAGAATTAGTTCAGTTCTAACTCAAAGCAGGGTACCTGATTAACATATCCTTTTACTTGAACTCTTTATTTGAACATTTTTGATCAGGTGCAACTGCTCCGATCCTAGAAATCAGTGCTCCCCTGCTAAACAGGATGAAGGCAGGTGTGTTACCATGCAAATGTCCTGAGAAACCCTGGGAAACCAGATAAAACCTAATGCAGTGGTGTGGAGGAACTGGCTTCTGCATCTTTCTCCACATGGGTCTCTGAGGGTGAGTTTTAGTAATGAGAATTTGAATTAGAATTGTTCATTAGATTTTGTGTGTGTGTGTGTGTGTGTGTGTGTGCACTTTTGCAGTGTATTTTTTCAGAAAGCACTCCCCAAACATGGAGAATGACAAACAATTTAATAGATGTTAATAGCTGGCATGAGCATTTTATGGGCATAATCACTGTATAGTATTTTAAGCACATTAGACTGTATTACAGGTGACTATAAACCACAATTAAAAGTCACCTGCTTTATTCTTTCACATTATGCAGCGATTTGCTGCCATATATTAAAATACTTATAAAATCCTTACCTTTGTAAGCTGCTCTAAATGGGCTTTTAATATTAAGTTACTAAAATGCAAAATTAAAGTGATTTGAGTGCACATGTTCCTGTAACACCTTGTCATCTTCTGATCATACTTTACTTCTGTCAAGATTTTAAGTTCTCACTCTGCATTTACTCAGTTGCCGTTCCTCCCACCTTGATGTCACCTGAAAACTCAATCAGCTAATGCTTTTTCTATCATATAGGTTATCAGCGGAAATATTAAATAATGCCAGGCATGATACAATCAAAATTAATTCAATTACAGATATTAAAAGCTTTTAACAAAATAACGGTAATTCAAGGCAGCACTTTTCTGGGTGCCACTTCAGTTAACGTGTAATTTAGGATACTGTTACCGGAAATTTTCAGCTATGGTGTATGAAAAGATCTGTCAGTTCAAACTTCTCGGTGTGCTCGGCGTGCAAGGAGCAGACGACGTTCTTGTGCGGAGTCTCTCCCTTAGCACTGTCATGCCCAGTGCGTTTGAGCATTACTGCGGCCCCACCGCCTGCACCAGGGAGCAGTGTAATTAGGGACTCATGGAGCAGTTCGAGGAAGGAGCTGAGGAGGGCACATTAATGCAATCTCACCTGGATCCTCAGATGTAGATGACTTGCAAAGCTGCCACGCAGCAACTTCATCTGCCACATTGTCCCGCAGGAAAGGGCAGATGAGGGAGCAGCCTAGATGTGGGGCAGTGGTTCGTGCTTTCAGAGCGGTGCTGATAGCCACCTGGACAGCTTAGCAAGTCCCAAGGAAGATGGGCTGGAGGAGAAGGGCACAGGCATAATCACAGAGGGAAAACTGCTTACAAATACAGCTCATTCCCCTGCCCTCTTGGGTGTAATCCCCACTGAAGTCTGACCAAAGAAGGAATCGTGTGTTATGAATGATTCAGATTATGATATGATTTATCATTGATTTACAGCTTATCTTTAGTACGTGTACTTTCACATGTATGTACACATACCTATGGCATACATGTAAAATTGCTTTTTCCTCCTCTTTCTCAATGGCTTCCAGTTCTCTTACATTCAGAATTTTCTGAACTGAAAATCTTGTCTCTGTAACCTTCAGATGACGAATTATGCCACTTCCAGAGTGCAATTCACGAATTACAAACTGTTCAGCAAAGCAGTAAAACAATTTTTTTCTCTGCAAACATTTGCTACTGGAATTTAAACAAAAATCCTTTGGGTTCCACTGTGCTGAGAGACTTAATATCCTGTCACACTTTTTTCTTATATTTAAAAATTAATGACTTGCATTTGCAGCCAGTCTTGCATCAGAACATCCTCTCTTGCAATTAATTCCTTGTAGCCTCTCTCAGTGCTGCTCCTTGCCCTTATTTCTGATGATGATCCAATTCTCAGACTCCACTGAGACTTCAAGTAATTGAGAATGAGGAGGTTCTTTCATTTTTTTACAGTTTAATTTATTCACTCCTACTAAGCATTTGTTCCAGTTAGTATCTCCCATTTTCTGATATCCGTATAAAAATACATATCTATCTATCTATATATACAGGCACGTACGTACATATATATATATATATATGCTGTTAATTAAACATTGCAATACAGGATGACCTTCACAACAAGCTGTTTGGTTACTGGGATTCATTCTATTAGACTGAAATTAATCCAGGCTGAGGAAAGAGGTACATACTTCACTTTGGATAGTGTCGTTTTGGCAGCTTCTTTGGAAAGCCTGTTTGTTGTCCTCGCCAATGCTGGCTTCAAAGTAACAGAAGGAAAGGATATATCAATAAAGCAAGAAAATAAAAGTCATTTGGTCAAACTGTAAAGATATCTAGTGTTGATGCAAAGTAAATGATATGTCTTGCCTTGACTGAAGCCTAGTCATGCTGTGTAAATGGTAATTTCCCAACTCCCTTAATTTATTTCTGATTTTAGCCCACTGAGCTAGATTTCCCACTGCCTTTTCTGATGTGGCAGACTTAAACATGGTTGTTCAAAATCAGGAACATCCTGCTATGCCCTGACTGCAGTAACTGCACGAGATGCAAAGCTACTGACCCAAATTGGTTCTTTAAACATGCATTTAACCACCAGTGGGTAACTGCACTCAGGAACATATGCCAGCATGTGCCTAATTTAACTAATGCAAATCATTCATATAAATATAGCAAATGTTTAACCGTCTTCATTAATAGGTTCCTTAGTAGAGGTTTAGTAGCAATGCAGGAACCAGGGTGTTGAAAGTCTGCTTGCAAAACATAGATAAGCCTTGCACCTTATGGCCAGTAATACTGAGGGAGAAACAAAGATTTCTTTGTACAGTATGAGGAAAAGCAGTATTTAAGATGATAATCAGGAGACAATAGCTTTAAAAAGAAAATATGCTACCTAGAGTCAAAATCACATGCTGAATGAAAGGCCATAAGGGCATTACCTTGAAAAGCCCCAGCACAGCATCATGAATACAACGAAGGAATGTGTCTGTACCTTCTTTACCCAGGGCTAAGCAAACTGTAGTGAATAAAACAAACCCAGCTTCCCAGAATCAAGCTTCAGGCTGTCTACATTTCCTTGAATTATGAATCAGATTCCCAGATGCAATCTGGCGCAATGCCAGTGTGGCCAGTTGTGCCATGAATGGGGTCTTCCATGTGTATGCATATGTACAAGTTCAAGCAGTCAGAAACTACCCAAGGAACATCCTTCCCATGGAAAATAACAACACAACAAAATGTTCTGCAGAAATAGGAGGATACTAGGAGAATTCCAGAGCAAACTGTACCATGTCTCTGTTTTTACCAACTTGACCTCTCCTTCAGAAACCTGAGAGGTGGGTTGCATCAAGAGACTGGACCAGGTCTTCTCAGCATTGTGAGCTACCTCTTGTAAGGTCACCAGCTCTAGAGCAGTCCTGTTGATGCAGGTCCTCAGGAGACAGGGTACCCTGCATTGCCCAGCTACCAGCCTCCTGGTCTGTTCAGGATCTCAGGCTCACCAAGGCTTCAGGCTTCTCCCACCAGCTACTCCACTCCACACACAAATTTGACTTCTCACCATCAGGTCTCTTGTTTTAGTCAGCAACTATTTGCACTTGGAGGAGCTCATTCATTGCCAGCACTGGTATTTCCCAAATTAATTTATTCTCTTTTGGCAGGAAATTCTAGAAGCTCATTCTGACTTCCTCTGTGAAAATTTAGTTTTCAGCTTTCTCTCTAATTCTGTAGGTTTTCTCTCTTTCTGTAGGTTTCTTTACAGTGCATTTGGTCTGAAAAGGAGCTAGAGTTCCTTGTGCCACTAAACTGAAGTCACTTGCAACCCATGGTTTGCCTTCACCTGCCTGGGGTCCTTCCAGTTATGTTGATGCTTTACCAGCAGAGATGAACTAAGACTGATGAGATATCCCACACGTCTTTGACCTGGGTACTGTGCTCCCTTCAAACTTTTGTGCTTCATCAAGTCACCTGTTTGGCACAGTCCTTGCTTTTGGGGGGACACTGAGGACAGAGCAGTGCAGGACAGGGGACAGGAGGTTGGGCAGTGTTGGGTTGGGCTTCCAGCCTTGTTGAAACAATTTTGAGGGACTGGGGACAAGGTCAGCACCACTTGACACACCAATAATGTCTGGAGGGACAGGAGCCAAGGTCATTTTACTGTTTTCCTGTCCAGTTAGTTAACCAACACATGTTAAATATACACACCTACACCAACTCTGTCAATATTTTTTTAGGGTGTGCTGTGGAAGAATCACAAACATGTAAATATAAATGCCTAGAATGTAATTAGCACAAACTTTAGGAAAAGTGCTGTACTTATCCTTTTTTTCTGCTTCCAAGACAAGAATTAGAAAGGAGTAATTTGGTTAATAAACTTGTAAAGAAAAGGGATATGCTGGAAAACTACTTTAGAAAGGTTAATTTTTAAAGAACTATTTTTGGTTCTTTGAACACTGATGGGAACATAAAATAGGAAAAGTTAGTCACATCTCCACCATTTTCTAACTCACCATTTCTTTGGCAATCTTTTTAAGGTTATCTCCAGTTCATAAAGTGATTTGAAACAGCCCTGTTACCTTCATGAAGGTGTTAATAACTTTCTGAAACTACCTGACCACAAGGTCTTTAGAAATAAGCATAAGCATTTTTCCAAAGTTAAATTACCCTGATCTGCACTAAAATGCAAAAAAAAATTACTGAAGCTTATCCTGGTAAGCAGTCACATTCCAATCTGCGCTGCTGCCTAGGCTTCAGCATCTTGTGAACACTTGAGGGAGAGAAATAGAGAGACGCTACCAATTACTGGTTTACGAACCATGGTTCTTCAGATTTTGGAATACCCTAGACCTCTTAAAGGTTGTTGATACCAGCGATGTATGTCTAAACTTTTCTGTTGCGTGCCCCCTAATGCTCAAAAATTCAAGACACATCTTAGCATCCTCTCCCTTGAAGAGGGATTTTTGAAATAAGTTTTCTGAAGGATACGATTTCTGTAATGGTTTGCTGCATAGCCTGGACCTGCAAGAGTAATTCTTTCTTGGGGAGCAGAGACAGGCTTCACTATCAATGGATTTAGAACAGCACGGGTCATTTCCCTTTACATTTTTTCCTTTTCTAGCAGTATAACAAGAAGATTGAAAACCTCAACTGAATATTTATTTAAATAGTGCCATTTTCAGGGAGCTTTAGGGCTTTGCTTTTGTTTTACCTGAGTAATAAAACAAAATAAAACACAGTCTCTTCCAGAGGAAAACAAATATATCTGTAACTGTCTTCTGGCATGGACTACAAATAACTCTCTTGTCCCTCATTACTGTCAGCTGCCATACATCCTCTCCTTCTTTATATGGATTTTTTTTTTTTCCTGGGCGTAAGAAGTAGCCCTGTAGGGACACCCAGTTAAAAAATCTTAATTCTGATTTATGGTGGATTGTACAAACCTGATGCTGGAACAGGTACAAAGGGGTTCACAGACAGACATATTAGTGCCTTGGCTGCAGGTAGGTAAATGATGAGCAACAGATGGCATGAAAGGCCAGGGTCCAGCGGTTCTGCTAATTGCTTCAGAGAGGTGCTTTATCAGTAGCAGTCTTGAGAGCAGGAGTGAAACCCCAAGAGGGGATGGGTAAGCCAAGTAGGAAACATCCCATTTCCTTTGGTGCTGCAAAGGTTTTCTAAAGCCTGTGCACTTAGTCCATTGGGCTGGCAAGGTGATGCACAGAGCATGCTGCTCTCGTGGCCTTAGCAGGCCCCCCAGACGGAGTATAAGCATCAGGTGACTTACTCTTCGAATGCTGTGGTTGGGAGAGAGTGCCTCTGCAGCCCTTGGCTGTCTAGTGAAGGAGGTGGTCAGTGCCCAGTCCTTAGTCTGTCAAGTGAGAAAGCAGCCTGAAATAAAATAATGTTTTTAAGTCATCTGAAAAGTCAGAGAAATGGGAGTAATCAAAAATATGAAGCAATGCAAACGACCCATTTCTACATCCACACCATGGCATTAGGAACATGGGAATGGAGTTGCAGGAGGCCATAGGTGTAAAGAACTCAAACTAGTTGCTTGTCCATGTGGCTGATGGAGAAATTTCTCTCTGATGTAAACTGTCAAGGGGGAAGATGCAGACCACAGGTCTGTGGATGAGTCCAAAACAAGCAGCTGAAGGAGATCCTTGCAGGGCAAAAGCATTTGGAGAATAGTGCTGGAGCAAGTTGTAGTATAGCTGTTCCCAAATGTTCCTCTCTGGGCTGTGGTTTCCTCTCTCAGTCAGTGTAGCAGCAAGTTCATGGTCCTTCCGTGCATGGGCTAGTATTGGCTATGGAGAGTGAGAAGGTTGGACTAGTAGTATATTTTTTAGAGGAGCATGTACCCACAGCTGGGTTTGATCTTAGCAGGATAAGACAGCTTAAAGGCTTTTCCTAACTTTAATACATGCTGGAAAATAGAGTTGACCTTGTGGGTGCCACTGAGTAAGCCTTGTAGGTTTACTACATCTTGAAGCTAACTTTCTGGAACATTTAAATATGGAAAAGCCGAGACTGAGACAGCTTCATTGCAAGGCTGGCTATATTTAATCCTAAAGCCTCAGGAAAATGTCAAAGATGGCATTGCAGTAGGAAATCCTATTTTTCTCAAGAACTGTATGTGGCCTAAGCAGTCAGAGTGTTTTCTTCTGGAACAACAGATGCTGTCGAAAATGTCATTTTAGAAGGTAGACCTTGCAGTCTGATAGTACAGCATTCATACAGATTCATAAGCCTGTAAAATGGATCATTACTTGCACAAAAATCCATACCATCTTCTTTGCTTAATATAGTAGTGAAAGAAATATTTCCAAGATTTCACCAGAGGAACAGATTGGAGATCATGACAAAGAATGAGCATGTAGTGTAATTTATAGCCTGCCGGAATTAGACTTCTCATGTCTGATCTGCAGTTAAAACTGGATATAGTGGGCTTAAGTTGGCTTCGTCAGCTAATGAAGAACTTATATCAGGATAGTGGCTGTTCATTTAGCCTGGCTGTGTTCTGTGATCCAGTCTCTGCAGCTGTTTCCTGATCTTGTTGATGTGTTTAAAGAACACACATTTGGTGCTCCATGCTTCTGGAGGTGGCATATCTTCACACTTCCTGCGAAGACTTAGCACTATACTTTACAGAGTAGTAGAAACAAAAGCCCATAACATAAACAATCAAAATTCTTCAAGGAGAGGGATCCCACCTCAAAGCAGAGTCTTCGAGTTCAGCCCCACAAAAAGGCTCATGGTCAGTTCTGCCTTAGCTCCAAACTAAGAGCTGAAGCATCCATGCCAGATCTTGCTCTACCTTAAGCTAGTTTGTCAGGGTAAATATTTGCATATTTTGAAAGATAAAATAAGCATCAAAACCAAACTTCTACCCTAGTAATAGACAAAAAAATCCAACCTGTAACATTCACTTGGAAGGTTTACATATGGATGTGGAACTGTGTAGGAGACAAAGACACACCCACACACTATCATAAGCAGTAATAATGAGCTACTGGATATTTGACTTGAAGGACAGATTAACACCATATATATTTTTATATAACCTGTTTGTTAAATCAGAGCAAACTATAAAAGAGGAACCACCTAATTGTCTGTTAGAAATACTGGCTTGCTTCTTTCCCTGATCTAATCCTCTTTTACTTCCTGGGCTAGCTGAAAAGCTAAAAATAACCATAAGGGGAGGTGTAAACATTTTTCACGCAGCTGTTTTGTTCTTATTCAAAGGGGCTGCTGCCTCCCTATGTTGTGTGGCACTGAAATAATGAGGAGTCCTCATGCTCTTAGTTGCTGCCAGTGAAAGATGAGTTACCCTTCTGGGATGGGTTAGATGCTATCGCTGACTAATGGAGGGGAAGCCTATCAACCCTAAGGGAAAGGTGGTACCCCTTAGAGGAATGTCTGGATTGAGACTGAAATGCAGCATTGTAGACCAGGCAGATACACCTGAGCTGCCTTAACTAGAGGGTCATGGCAGCCTCATGGTCGTTACCACAAGCTGCAAGCCTTTGAGAACCCTTGAAGGATACTTTGGCTTCTAGACAATCTTGTGTCCCATGCTACTAGAGATGAAGGGCTCTGGATACCTGAAACAGCCTGAATATGCCTCTGCAGGCTGCAGCTGCACCTCTGGATCTGAGTGCAGGTGATGTTTGGGGTCAAGTGTGACAGGGAGACAGGGGACACATGAGCATGTGAGCCACAACAATGGGCACCGGCGAGGTGCTGAGTGAAGGGAATGGTCATGGAGCTGCAAGGAGCCAAAAAAGAAAAAAAAAAAAGAAAACAGCAAAATCCAGACTGGAAAGATGTGTGAGAACATATGGCATGGCAGAAATACAGTATCAACAGGAGGGGAGTGCAAGAGAAGCAAGTGGAGCACAGAGGCAGATGCGGGACAGGACTGTGTGCATAGAGAGCATGGAGCGAGTGTGACTAGGTGTGGTGGTTTAGTAAAGCCACGGCGGGTCCCTGCAGGAGCTGAGCCACGCGGGTGCTGCTGCTGCCTACCCCCTGCCGCAGGCCGCAGACAGGGAAAGAAAAAAAAGTTTTTAAATGTCTTTTTGAGTTGAGATAAGAAAAGTTTAATACAGAAACATGTAAGAAGCAATTGCAGTAACAAAAGCAACAACAACAGTAAGAAAGAAGCAATAGAGAGAAAAAGGCAATACTGGGGACAAACGGAGCAGCGCGATCACACACGCCCGTGCTGAACCACCTAACCCGGAACTGTCCCCAAACCAGAACTGGCCCCGGGGCATGATGTTAGCATGGTATAGAATAGTCTGGCTGCACCAAATTAACCCTGTCCTGGTCGAACCAGGACATTATCCACCCCTTATTCTATACCATCTCTGTCATGCCTCGCAGCCACTTAACAATCAGAAAGAAATATAATAAAGTTTACTGGCCATTTTCCCCAAAAATTAAGTCCCCCTGAGGCACACACACACCGGTCTTCTCCAACCCCTTGCATCACCCACCAGGTGTACCCAAGTTCCTAAGCAAAGGCAGTCCCATGGATGGGATATAAAGTTCCCATGGATGGGTGTGCCTTTGCCTGAGGCAGGACTGACCCAGACTATTTTTCCCAAAACATTCTGCGTGTGTATTACAGGAACTTTATTTGCTTGGCTTGCTTGATCGCAGCACATATTTCACATTCATGTATGACCTCTGCAGTGGTATCTATGGTCAGGTCCACCCCTCGACCTCGAGCCCATCTACATGTCCCATCCCTTCCTTGGTGACCCGAGGCCTCATGGGCCCACCGGGCAAGAAATAATTCACCCTTGCGCTGCCAGTCCAAACCCACCTGAGCCACTCTCATCTAAGCAGCCTGGTCCACCTGCTGGTTGTTCTGGTGTTCTTCAGTGGCCCAACTCTTGGGTACATGAGCATCCACATGGC
>JAVSBS010022025.1:82398-98692 GCA_033124195.1 Coracias cyanogaster
CAGGATCATCAAGTCCAACCTTCATCCTAACATCTCTCTAGCCACTAGACCATAGCCTCAAGTGCTACATCTACTCATCTTTTAAACACTTTCAGGGATGGTGACTCCACCACCTCCCTGGGCAGTCTGTTCCAGTGCCCAACCACTCTCTCAGTAAGGAATTTCTTGCTAAATCTAAATCTTCCTAATCTAAACCTCCCCTGATGCAACTTGAGGCCATTTCCTCTCAGTAACTTTCAAAGAGGCTTTTTCAAAACTCTACTACCATCGCATGGCTTAACTTGCTTTATTGTTGACCCGTTACACCAGAAGGGGAAAGCTACTCTTCTTATTTTGGATGTGTGCTGCAACTGTTTTATCTGCACTGCTCATTCCACAGCCTTCAGGCTCTCTAGAAAACTTCAGGGCTCCTGGATGTCCATGCAACCAGGAATTAAATGTTTTCCATTTCCATCTGAAATGGATTTTAAATGGTGTCATAAATTTACATAACAGATTAATACCACAATTATAATCTGGAAGCAAAGCTGATTAGCATATGCTAATCTAGCTGGCAAGTGGCCTTGTAAGGCCACTCCAAAAGGGAGATGTGCCTGAGGACCAGCAGGTCCAAGGCAGAGGTAAAATGGGCTCACTTTGGTTAAAATCACAACTAACTCCAGGGGATTCTGGCTTTCCCCACTTAATACCGCTATGGGATGGAACGGTTTGCAGGTTCTCCCCAGAAAAAGAAGGCAGCAGAAACCAAAAGAGAAAATAGGACTGGGGAGAGGAGAGCGAAAGCTGCGCAGAAAAGGAGAGGAGGAAGAGAGGAAACATTTGGGCGGATGGACCAGTGAAAAGATGCAGGAAAGCGCAGAGGATCAGGAAGCCTGGATGTGTACCAGGGTCTGCTGCTCACCTTTCCCAACTCTCAATGCTGCTCTAAGTCTGCCCAACTTGCTGGCAAGGGATGCCGAGGGATGGTGCTGTGCCGGGTTTGGAATAACTCCATGGTAGCTCCCCAGGGGCTCCCAATCGAGCCCTGCTGCATGGCACAGGGGCACGGTGCATCTCTGCATGAGCACAGGTCTCCAAGGGTATTACCCATGAGGATAAGGCACTAGAGATGTCCCATAGTCAATGCCAGCAATAAATGGCTCTTTTTTCTGGGCCATAAGGAATTGCTCATAAACAGTATTCCCCAAAGAGAGGGAACAAAATCCTGCCTCTTCCTCTTTCTATGGACTGACCAGAGCTTTCTGACGACTCTGTCGTTGCAGGTGCTGATTCATTTTCACCTGTGGCTGAATCATTGTGACTCCTGTGCCCCCACAGCTTATGTCCGCAATAAAATGATCTTTTGTCTCTTCTGACTGTGTCTGCCATAGGCTGTTCTGCAGTGGAGAGATGTTTTTTTGAGGTGAATCCTTGGGGAGCAGTTTGGGATTGTCTCTTGTCCCAGCATCCTTTCCAGTGCGCATCGGGGCTGAGTTGAGATGCTTAGGAATGAAACAAAGCATAGAGTCACAGAGGAGGGTGGAGATTGGAAGGGACCTGTGGAGGTCCTCCGGTCCAACCCTTCTGCTCAAGCAGGCTCACATAGAGCAGGTTGTCCTAATTCATGGCAATGGTAGAGATGAACTTCCAGGCTGGGCAGTATAAATGTGTCAGCTCACCCAAAAAGCTTTTGAAGTGGCTCCAACAGCAGCCAGACTGCTGAGGTTTTCATGCCTCATCCCAGTGCGATACAGGGGACACCCATACCCTAATGGAGGAGGAAGGATGAGCACTCTCACCATTGGTAGGGATTATCGTGCTCACAGTTGGAGGTTTAACCCTGGCTTCTGGCTGAGCACCACACAGCCACTTGAGGCTGGTCTATGTTCTGCCAATCCTTCTGGGGCATGACAGTCTTAGCATGACCAGTCTTCAGAAATTCCAGGCCCTGGAGACCGGGGGGAAGACTGGAGCAAAGAAGAGGTACCCTTAGCACAAGAGGATCTGGTTAGCTCACCAGGTGGCAGAGGTGGAGATTAGAGAACACTTAGGGCAAGTGGAGATGCACAAGTCGCTGGAGGGTCCTGATGGGGTTCACACTGAAGAGAGAGCTCCATGCAGGTTGTCCAGGTTGATTAGTCTGCAGAAAAGGATGCTCTAAGGAGACCTTATCTCTCTCCACAACTACCTGAAAGGAAGTTGTAGTGAGGTGGATGTTGGTCTCCTTTCCCAAGTAATGAGTGATGAGATGAGAGGAAATGGCCTCAAGCTGTGCCAGGAGAGGTTTAGGTTGGACATTAGGAAAAATTTCTTCACTGAAAAGGGTTGTCAAGCACTGGAACAGGCTGCCCAGGGAAAGGGTCGACTCACTCTCCCTGGAAGTCTTTAAAGGATGTATAGATATGGCACTTAGTGAGATAGTTTAGTGGTGGACTTGACAGTGCTGGATTAACAGTTGACTCAATGATCTTAAAGGTCTTTTTCAACCTAAACAATCCTATGATTATGGCACTTATTTTACAATATGTCAAAGTGACTCTGGTTCTTACCATGCTCAAATCTCCTTTGAATTACCTTTTCCTTAAAAATGCATTCTGATACACAGCTTTATACATAGACATAACTCTTTACAAAGTTCCTAAGCAGCTTCTTCCCTATAGATTGGTGGATGTGGGACAGGAGAGTGACTTGACTGTCTTTAGGTACTTACAGCGGCCTAATCTTACAACTCTGAGTCCACACAGAAGCTCTTAATGGCTGTATAGTTTCACGTGGTCTTATTATACAAAGATAAATTGCTTTGCTCTCATCTAAATTGCCTGTTTTATGGAGTCTTGCCTGTAAATTAATAACAAATGTAAAAGAATTGGTAGAATTGTATTTCTTCAAGAGAAATTGATCTGTTAACATTTAAATTCTTTGCCACGGGCTTTCGTAAATCTTTTAGTTGAAGGTAAGATTAACATCTTCCCTACGGTTCCAACATCTTGGCTTGTACTGCTTTTAAAGATGCATGAAGGATAGATATCCTTGCCTTTCAGCTTTTTGATCAGATCACTTTCATTTGGCTAGATGCTATCATGGCCATAAATTTCAACACTAAAAATAGACCTTACTTTTTTTCCCCTTATCCCTTAATTCTCTCAAATAGATAATGATTCAGTGCTACCTTGTGACCTTTCAAGTCTAGCTCACTGCATATTAAGTGAACATACTGATTTGGAGAGCAGAAGTCTTATACTTTAAGGTTTTTTTTTAAAAGGAGTTAGAATTTCCTATCTTTTATTTAAAGGAGTAGGCAAGAGCAAGGTGACTTTATTCCTTTACTGCGGGAAATACATATGCCAACTCTGAAGTCTAAAAGCCTGATTCTGGTTTTTCACTTCAAATAATTCTATCACAAAATCTTTACTTTTTACTAGACTGCTTCATATTATGTGAAGCCATTAAAACTTGCTTTCACTTGTACTACCATAAATCTTGAGTAATTGATCAAGGAAAACTGCCATCAGATTTGTGCCATCATAGAAAAGAGCAAAGAATGATCATCAGCTCTTTTCTATATGACTGCAATATTAATTGCTACAAAGGGACTTTGGTAGCATCTTGGTTTAAAACAGATGTTATGACAGGAATGGCTTTTTTTTTAAGAATAAACTGTAGCAGAATATTTCTGTTTAAATGTTTAAGATGAAATCCAATAGTTCAGCATCAAAACTTGAAAGATTAAGCAAGACACACTAATTCATCAGGAGTTCAATCTTGGTGGAGGATGCTTCTCAACACCAGATTTTCTGGCAGTTTATCCAGCAGGTCCTTGTGGGGTAAGTCCCAAAACATATTTGCAGCCCCAGACAGCTGGTATTCCACACCACTGCCACAATGCAGTTAAACAGAAGGTGCTTTAAGAAGCTAGGGAATTCAAGATTGTAACTTTATTTCACTGTCTTATTTTCCCTTTAGGTGCAAGAAGGAAAAATATGGTTCTGGTCAAAGGCTTAGCATAAATGCTATGCTAGAAAGAGCACATGGAAGTTTTGCACTGATGGAAAGAGCCACACTCTGAATTTGCTCCTTGGCAGCACGAAGGATATCACAATAACGTGATGCAATTCATGATTGCTTTGGCTGCAGTTAAAATTCTTTTAGTCAGGGACGTCAACAAGGAAAGGAGTGTGCTGGGTGTATTTTGCTGATTGTTTCCTGTGTGCACACAGTTTCTGGTGATACTAGTTGTGTGAAAGTAAAGAGTTTGAGCCTTCTCTTTAAGTAACCCTAGCACTGATATAACTGCCCCATGGTCTATCTGCAGTGTCCACGCTGGGCAGGACATCCAAAAAAGCCAGACTCTAGATTGCAGCATGAGTTGCCTGTTAGCTTCCTACTTTCCCTGAATTTGGAATTAACCTACTGTTAATAGAAGGACAGCTCTGTTCCTATGACTTCACAGGAGTTTTATGAAGACATTGACTCCTTATGAAGCATTGGAGACAGTCGATAAGTACTATGAGGAGACCATGAGGAAATTATTCACCTCAAAATCAGACACTGAGTATGAACAAAATACTGACATTAAACTGAGCACTGAATAAAGCCAGGTCTGAGGGTAGGAAGGGACTTAGAGGGAAGGAGTTTGTGAGAGAAAGCGGCCATGGCAGCAAGAATGCACACAAAGGAACTGCACTGAACTCAGTGCATTGAACTCTGATCTTACCTTACTTCTATCACAGGGTTTTGCTGTTTAAAATGTCTCATGCCCATAAATCAAGGAAAAATAAGCCAAGAAAATATAAAAACTAGTTTCTATCACATGGGATGCTTGATATTCTCAGGATATGCTATCAACAGGTGTTGGATTGGAACAAACATCTTGAACAGATGATTTGTATGCCATTTGTTACATCTGGCAAATGTACGAGTACTTACTAACGGTCTTCTGGGGGAGCTGTCAGTCATTCCCAGCAGGCAGCAGTGCTAATCTCCATAATTACACAAGTCATCGTGATGCAACACACACTCAAATAATTTTGTCTTCCATTTTCTGTATCATCCACCTCCTTTGCCTATAAACTCCATAGCAAGGAGCATATCAGTATTTGTAGTTTGCTACAGCACATGCATGCTTCTTGCTTTGTTTTTTGATGGCTAATGAATCGACTCTGCTTTTTAAATGGTGACAGTTATAACTAAAACATGATATCAAAATAAGAGGTGTGTCTGGAAATTCTAAGTCAGTCCACTGATAGGCACAATTCAGAGAAATCAGTGAAGTCTTCCCAGCATTGGTTTTGTTTATCTGAATATCAGCTGATACAATAAATGTAGTTCTGCTGAAACCATCATATTATCCATCTCTTAGCAAAACTTGAAAAGCATCTCTTTCTGAACACACACTAATCTCAGGGAATAAATAATGTTTTGCGTATGATAGAAACCACCTCAAAATAACGTCTAAGCAACCAAAAAATGAACAGTCTTGGCAACAGAACCATATCACACTGAAAGTTTGTTACAAAACAAGATCATGAACCTGCATTGCAAAACTGTTCTGAGAAGAGTTCAGTAAATGCCAAATTCATAAGCAAACCTATAAAAATAAACAATGGAGCCCAATTCTGTTACCCTCCCTGGTAGAATGTGGGGCTGTATATATCCTTTTGATTTTGACCCTAAAATTAAACTACCGGCTCCTTTGGTATTAATGTATTGCAGTCACTACAATATGTGCACTGGACGAAAATAACACATTTGCACAACAGCTCTGTTTGTCTTTGTTGCCTGTCTTGTGTGTCTCCACCTTTCAGCTGCATAAGAGAATGACACTACTGCTACAGTATGGAAAAATACAGTTATGAGAGCCACTTTGAACAGCTTGGACATCGCTGCATCCCATTTACTGAGGAATGCAGTCAAGCAAAGAAACCAAACCAAAAATGCTTGAAATACCACGAGTCTTTTCAGAGCTCTGTATTTCATGTGTCAGTGCCATTTCCGCTGAAGTGAAATACCTAATTCTCGGCTTGGTCCAAAGGAATTTAAGCGATCCCTAGTCAAAGTGAAAAATTAGGAGTTTCTTTGGAGTCAGGCATAAATAGTTCATTCTCCCAGTTGCCTCCTTCCCTTCTCACCAGTTTCACAGGGTGCTGTCAAAGATCACTCCTGCTTTGAGAAGCAGTGCCTAGGCAACCTGTAGAGAAAACTGTGTCATTGAAGGATTTCTGTTTGGAGCAATCCACCAACAAAGTAAATTAAAAAGAGGCCAGCTCCTTCATCCTCCGTTTTTGCTCTCTATTACTCCTTTCCCTTACACTCTCACTACTATTTAATCTTATTTGTAAAGGGACAGAGATCTGTGCCAGGGAGTAACCAGTTTGATGGTTATCAGACTCTAATTGTGGCTCAAAACATTATCAATGACATCTCATATATCTCGTTTTAGGAAAATGACATGTATTCCAGGAACATAAATTACCTATTAAAAAGAATATTCAGATTAGAAAATGTCAAAGACAGGAACTGTTGGAATCAGCGCTGCCCAGGCAAGTAGCATTTTCTTAATTCAGGTATAAACGATTGAAAACTTTTCCTTTTTTCTCCCCAGACAATTTATCTTAATTACAGATCTCTGCCCTGATAGCTTCTCCTGCAGCAAAATTGATCTGAAAATCCATGTAGGGACGACTTCCAGTTCAAATCTTGTTTATTATTATTTGTTGTTTTACACCCCCATTTTTAGGCCTCAATTGCTTTTCTGTGAGCCATTCACTTCTGGAATGTGTTGTTTTAAATTTTACAGTTGGATAAAGTGAGAGTGAATCACTGTCTATCCAGAGCACAGCTAACTGGACCTGGTGGGAGGAGGCTGAGGAGAAGATGTTTAAGAGATTTCCCAAGCCTGTAGGATGTCAGGGCAGCACTTTAGCTCAAAAGGTAATTAAAGCAGATGGCCTTCTGAAATGGGGATTAGCTCACCGTAAAAAAAGACAGGGCTGGAAAATAAAGGAGAAAATACACAGAGCATTTCTGGCTCCTATAAGCAATTAGATGAGTGGGTACTTCAGGAGCAACCCTCTTCTCACAGTGAAATCTTCTGTTCAAGATAAATTGTTGGCGAAGAGATGTATTTAGCAATGCCGCTACAAGAGAAAACAACTCACTCGACAGACATCTATGTCTAACACAGAAAGCACAAGCCAGGGCAGAATGTCTCCCTGTCAGCCTTCGTGCTGGAGATCTTGCACTAAAGGTCAGAGAGCCACAACAAAAAAGTGTCCCAATTTCCACATTTCTGGAATCAAAGCCATCACTCATTAGGTGGCTAGGCTGTCACTTTTATCTCCAAATTGTTACAGGAGATGAGTGTAGTATGCTTCCATCAGAGTAGGATGCTTCCAGGATAAGCCTCATTATAAGAGAGCTTTTAAGTCTTATTGTTGCTAAATTACACAGCTTTGTTACTGGTACAACAAGCCAATGGGGTTACTGGCTAGATCATTAAGATGAAAAGAAATATCGGAGCAAATTTGTGTGTGGGGCAGTTCAAGGTCCTGTTTTTGAAAGGACATAAATGCCTCTTAATTTTATTGACTGCCATAGGAACACAGACATTTGTCAGCATGCCTTGTCATCTGGCACTACATAGTCAAGTATTTGGATAGAATTAAGTTAACGTTTACAAAATGCTATTACTGTCAGCTGAAATAAGCACTACTGGCAGTCAAGAGACCTTTTAGAAAGATAACACTTTTCATTTGACAGGAAGAGAGACTTCTTAGCTAACTCAGTTATTTGTACTTGATGCTTTTGTTACTTGTAGCTGAAAATACACTCTTTACTGTTCTGGAAAATGGTTGCAAAAATGACCCTTTTTTTTTTTCTCTAAACTTTCCTACTGCACCACAACAGTTACACAGCAATAGTGAAATGAAATAAATCTCTTCCATTCTCCAAGCAAAAAAATATTAACAAAAACATAAAGGTCATTATTTTCAAAACATTACCAATGCAAGAGTTCAGTTTAAAAACATGGACGTGAAGCTTGGTTACAAAAGCTGTGGTTATTCTGTGGCCTAGCTACACTCAGCTGTGGAATTATTGCAGCATGACATAACCTCCTGCACCACAACTTTGTCCTTGAAAGATTTTGCATTAGCCAGTTGGTCATGACCTGATTTAAAAAAATACACAAGTGGGTGGGCAGGAAGTGGGCTTTGTCTAATCTCAACGTGGCACTGCCAAAATAAACATGCCTGATGGCTGCAAGGTTTCCACCAAAAAAAAGAAGAGGGTAGGATGCTACTGGAGGCAAAGGGAAAGAAACAGAGAATAAATGACAGTTTGGCATCCAAGCCAGGTAGGGACAGTGCAGAGTGTCACCAGGGCAGGACTCTTCAAAGTGAGTGGTCATTACAGTAGGATCCTTTCCCGCAACTCAGCCAAGAAGGACCTTGGTATGGCATCCTCAAGCACGGGGACAGAGAGGGTTTGCTGGCATAGGCAGCTTAATCTGGTTCCAGAAAGCACCTCAGAAAGTTCTGCATCCACCCATAAACATCTCTCTAGCTTTCATCTTCAGCCCTGGGGCGCTCAATCAGTGCACAAGGACAAATATCTGGCATTCAGCAGCCTGCTGGTGGATGTGAGTCTGGATCTTGCTTTTTGCATATGGAAATCTGTCACAGATGCCAAACTATATGCATTTCTCCTCTTCTTCCGCTTTTCAGGAGTTGTATTTGATGATCCTTATTGGTCCCCTCCAACTTCAGATATTCTATGATTCCCTGACCTGTTTTACCTAACCGTTTATGTGACTCAAACTTCCAACTTGGCCACCTGAGGTCTTCCAGAGCTCTGCTAATTCTCTTTGATTTGCCTGTTTCTCCAGATGTGACGTCAAACTGTGAAACAGGTGACATTACAGCAATCAAAGTGAAAGCTGGGGAAGGAAGTGAACTCCACAAAAGCTTTGGGCATAGAGAAAGAAGTATTATCTGAGAGGCACCTTCAGCTACCACCTGTTCTGGCTATATGATGTGGACTTGCTGCTAGCTACCTTTGACGAATGAGAGGCTGTAAGCAGTGAGTTAAATGACTTTCAAATAACATTTCCACTCCTCCTAAGCCCACAACTGCTGCCAGCCATGATGGCACAGGCAGGCACGGAGCACAATTTCTCAACAATCTGTGCTCTGCAGAAGCAGCAGGTTAATACTGGGAAGAGGTTCGTTGCCTCCCAATAAGGCTGAGCTCAATAAAGCAGAAGATGTAAGATCTGAATGAAGAGTTGGGATACTTGATCCCATGCTGAGATAGCTCCAACTGAAGGGTATGCTTCTATAAGCCAGAGGCAAACGCCTTCTGGAGGGGTTTTGGGTAGAGCACAAGTGTTGCATACCCCTGCATTTTAACAAAGACAGCTTCATCAGAAGGCAAGAGATGTCTGGAGTACCCTTCCTGGACCTACCTCTCCATGCAAGTAACCTGTCCATGGATTTGCAGGACTTGTCATCCAGGAAACATGACATTGTAAAGTGGAAGCAAATCCAAATCTAGCAGATTGTCAAAATAGTCTTCCCAGTACAACTAGTAAAAGAAGGAAGAAAGTAATACAAGAGGGGACTGATATAAGCATACAGAAAGCAGCGAAAAAGTAGTAAGTATTTTCCTGATAAACTCAGGGCACATCTGTACTGGTAGACAAACCCAACTGAGCTAGCAGCAGCACATGATGGATGTTACAGAAAATGTAGTTAACACATCTCTGTACACATTCCAG
This sequence comes from Coracias cyanogaster, assembly GCA_033124195.1. Taxonomy (NCBI): domain Eukaryota; kingdom Metazoa; phylum Chordata; class Aves; order Coraciiformes; family Coraciidae; genus Coracias; species Coracias cyanogaster. The sequence goes on from JAVSBS010022025.1 coordinate 92,153, forward strand.
GAGCCAGTGTCATAGAACTAAACTGGGGGAATTTTGGCAAGGAAAACTCAAGCCACAAATGTAGGGATTACAGATTATTAGAGAGGATTCAGTGCTTTTTCTGTAGGTCACCTTTCCTGCAGCCTCCTTCTGGGTCTTTGTTTAATAAGCAAATCTAAAATTAGGACGATCCACTCAGGAAGGTTTAATCCCAGGAAGGTTCACGGCAGCTACTGACTCGGCAGTGCCGAGGACTTTGTGAGATCCACCGAGTCCCAGGCAACTACAGGGTATAGTTCAATCCCTTAGATATTAGCTAAGGACTGCAAAGGATGCAGACATTTTGTTCAGCTCTGAAACACTCTTAAGCTTCTTCTAGCATGGATTTGATGAGAAAATGGGGGAAGTGTACTTCAGTCCTGGCTGGGCAAAGGTCAGTAAGGCACTTCTGAATTGTTTTATAATTCAAGATATGAAACGTCCTAAGGGAAAGTGCCTTGGGCACAGGAAAGCAGTACTAATGCACAGAAAAGCTAGCAGGACAAAAAAATCAATGAAACAAACTCTGTTCTAAGCCTGCAAGTGTTAGACTGATGGACTGGGTACTTCCCCAACCCCTCAAGCCCATCTCTTCCTCTCCACTTGGCCCCCTTTGTGTGCATTAGCTCAGAAGCCATCAGAGCCCTCTCTAAGTCTGGAACTCAGTATGGAATTCCAGGTGCAAGATGGAAAATCAAGAATTCAAGGAATTATCCCTAAAGATGAAGTTTTCATGGTAACAGGTAAAAAAATCATACTCTGCTGTCTAATCATGCATTTCTTGAACCCAGTGGGAACACAGGAGGATGGATGGTATTTGGGCACAGGACTAGAGTATGGGGAAGAAGACATGGCACTTCCCCATCTCCCACTTTGTTGTCTTCCTCCCCTCCCTCATTCTGGCCCCCAGCCTTCCTACCTTTTTGCTGCCATTACTGCATGCTCAGACAGCTGGGTAGGCAGCAGTGGCAGGATTTACAGGAACACTGGTGTATTTGCCTCTTCTTGGTACCCTTCACATGGGAGCCTTTCTTACTCTGTCCTGGCTATGACCCTACCATTTGTCCACCCAGGGAAAGGGAGCAGGGCTTCACTGCACATGAGATGACGGCCCAGGAAGGATCTGGCCTAGGGTGCAAGAAACTCATTGGGTTCCCTTTGCTGGCAGGAGCAGTGTATGCTGTCCCTCTGGTAAGCTCTGTTTGAATTGGGTTCAAGAAGTGCTTGAAAAACTGTCAACCTGCCATTGAGACAACATGATGCATTTCCCTATAGTCAGGCTCTAGCAGACAAGCAGAATCAGCCTGAAAGCAGAAAGCACAGTCCCACAGCAATAGCCAGCATATATTAGGATCTCACAACGAATGAAGCTGGCAGGTCCAGAGAGATATATTGCTAAAAATATATTTGGCAGTTAGCAGAAGAGAAAAATCAGCTTCACTCAGTGCTCTTGAGCCATGTATGCTTAAAAGGGCAGGAGGCCCCACAGTAGGTATTCACTGAGATCATCCTCTGTGGGTCCAAGTAGTAAATCTGTGTCAGATTTGATACCAAATCCTATTTTGTCCTAGAAAAAAATGCAGAATGAGAAACATTTCATCACGGAAATGATCAAATGTTAAAGCAAATACATGCAGATTAAGAGTGAGACAGCTAGGAGGTGCATCACACTGAAATCAGCTTCCATTCCAGAAACTCATCAGAGGGAGAAGTCTGATTATATTAAATTCCACTATATCTTTTTACTCCACTTTCTCTCTTAAAGTATTTTCTCAGTGTCTGTGATGCAAAAGGTTTCTTTGGAAAGATACATTTATTTGGAAATACAGTTTACAGGCTAAGTGCTGAGTCCTGCACTTCAGTGACAACAACCCCATGCAACAGGCTTGGGGAAGAGTGGCTGGCAAGCTGCCCAATGGAAAAGGACCTGAGGGTGTTGGTTGGCAGCCAGCTGAGGATGAGCCAGCAGTGTGCCCAGGTGGCCAAGGCCAACAGCATCCTGGCTTGTGTCAGAAATAGTGTGGCCAGCAGGACTATGGAAGTTATTATGTTCCTGTACTTGACACTGGTGATACCACACCTCAACTATGGTGTTCAGTTTGGGGCCTGTCACTACAAGAAGGGCATTGAGGTGCCGGAGTGTGTCCAAAGACGGGCAACAGAGCTGATGAAGGGTCTAGAGAGCAAGTCATATGAGAAGCAGCTGAGGGAACTGGGGTTGTTTACCCTGGAGAAAAGTTGGCTAAGGGGACAACTTACCACTCTCTACAACTGCCTGAAAGGAGGTTGTAGTGAGGTGGGGGTTGTCTGTTCTCCCAAATAACAAGTAATGAGTGATAGGATGAGAGGCAACAGCCTTCAGTTTCATCGGGGCAGGTTTAGACTAGACATTAGAAAAAATTTCTTCACTAAGAGGGTTGTCAAGCACCGCAACAGGCTGTCCAGGGAAGTGGTGGAGTCACTATCCCTGGAAGTGTGGATGTGGCACTTAGGGACATGGTTTGGTGGTAGACTTGGCAGTGTTAGGTTTGTGGTTGCATTCAATGATCTTAAAGGTTTTTTCCAACCCAAATGATTCTATTGGATCTCATCTGTCAAGTATGTCCTGGTCAAGGAGTGCTGGGGAATATACCAGGCAATTAGGTACCATGTTGCACTTGCATTTTAACTGTAAAAGTTATTTTTCAAAACTTCTTAAATGGTATAATTTTGTCCTCATAGCCTTCAGTTTCATTGTGAGAGCAGTGAACTAGGTCAGCTTGTATAAGACACGGGCTTTTGGGCTTTATGAGGAAAGTAGAAAAAAATCAATAGGAAAGCTAGAAAGGAAGAGAACTCAGAGCAGCAAAGCAGATATGGAGGAGGACCTGAGAGGGAGGGCATTCATATTTACTGTCAGGGACAATATTGTCTCCTAGAAGAGGAAAAGTGCACAATACCACAGAGCTTCTGCTGCTCTAAGTTTCTTTATGTTGCCTCTTACTAACTAATGTGTCTCCTCTGCAGAATGGTAAAACACTTGACCTCCTTTTGACATTCCCTTTTAGTGAATATGATCCAATAGTAAACAAAGAATGTCTGGAAGGCAAAGCAGGGCTTCTTGCAAAGACTTTTAAGTTATCACACCTTCTTGCCAGATTTCTGCAACCTGGACGCTTCCATGAGGGCAGAGCTGCTGTTTGGGGAAGGAGTTTGCTCGGGTTTGGGGAAGCTGAGTCACTCCATCCCGGTGGCAATAACGCATGGGGATGAACTTTGAACCTTTCTAAAGCATCACTTGCAGTGCCTAACTATCTGACTTCTGACTCTTCAGGTGGTAGACTTGGTAAAGCAAACCCAGCTTAGTAGTGTCTTTTTCTCTTGGCTGTTGCAAGTCCTCCACCTTGGAGGCCTCCACCTCAGTCTGGTAACCAGAGCGGGAAGGTAAGCAAAACTTGCTTCTGGCAGTGGAACAGCAGGAGAGGACATGCTGTCTCATGTCTTGCAAAGTACAGTACAGTGTTTCTGCAAGTGTGGGGGTGTCCATAAATGATTGCTCATAGTTGTCTCCAAGCCACATCCTCTGCTGGAGGCACAGATACTCTCCAACTTATGAAAAATAGCAAAGCAGCCAGCAATCCTGAAAAAGTGCCATGTAACCTTTTTGTGGTTAGGGTATGTAGTTTTTACTCAGGACAAATACAAGTGGCAGGAAAGCTGCTTCCTATGGGCAGTTCTATGCACAGAAAATCTCCTTGGAGAGCTTCTGAAAAGACTACTAAAAGAAATCAAAGAATGGTAGGGGCTGGAAGGCACCTCTGAAGATCATTTAGTCCAAGCACTCTGCCAAAGCACGTTTGCCTAGGTCAAGTTGCACAGGAACGTGTCCAGGTAGGTTTTGAAAGTCTCCCAAAAAGGAGACTCCACAACCTCTCTGGGCAGCCTGTTCCAGTGCTAACTGATCGCCCACTAACTTCTAATTCTTGACTTAAGCCCATATTACTCGCCATCCAAATAGTTCCTGTGCTTCTATGTTTCATTTCAGCAAAAATTAGTAGCAAACTGCAGCAAAGTGCATTTTTTACATAAAATTACTTCTGATAAACAAATTCTTATATGACTTCTTGGTTAAAAATATCTGTATAATCAAAGCTTAGATTTTCTGACACTGATCCAAAACCAATCTGTACCTGATCTTTGTGCATCACGGAGCTTACACAAGTTAGGTATTGGTATATGCTGCATTTACAACCTAATTTAGCCCATCCAGCTATTTATTTTTATAATTACACCTCTTATGTTTAGAACACGTTTTCATTGTAACCATTGTGACACCACAGATAGCAAAGCCCTGCACAGTAGCTAGAATAGTGGAAGTAGACTAAGAAAACCTCAGGACTTTAACTGTAAGGTACTGCAGACACCTATTGCCTCATACACCCTTTGCAGCTTTTCATGACCGGTGGTCAATTCTATACTGCAAAAATGTGTAAAATCCCTGTGGTATATTAATGCCATTTTTCTCAGTGCTTAAAAATTCAGAGTCTGCTTCAAAGTGTCCTGTATTTTGCCTGTGGTAAAGTCCTCGCTGCAGTATGCTGAGATTCTCATCCTCAAATGAGGAGACAGTAACCCTGCAAACAGAAGTGTTGCAGTTCTCTGCCTATCATTAGTACGTGTCAACACTTCATTAAACTGTCCAGAGCCTGCAAGTATAAGACAAATGGACCCAATTCTGAAAAAGAAGCAGAAGGAAAAATAATCATTTTTCATCCTGTGTGTTTTGTTGATGAATGGACATATATTCAATCGATAGGGGTAAGAATCTGAATGGACATGGCAGCAGTTTAAAGGATCACATTGCTACAGTTCAAAGCCAAGTGTCTGTGAGCCATTAGAGCTTGTAAAGCTTGAGAGACTGATGGTTCCTAGCATGGGCCAAGAGATAATCACCTCTAGATACCTTAGGAAAATAAAAAGTTATCATGCGGTCCATTAGCTGCAAATTCCAATCTGCAAGGTCAGGGCTGAAGTACAAGGGATATGAGAGCGCACAAGACATTTAAATTGGTGTTGCATCTCTTTTACAGACAAAAATCTTCAATTTCCCATTATATTTCTCTTGCTGAAAGATGCTCTGTATCCCTGAAAGTCCATGATTTTTAAATGTAAAGGTTTGAAGCTGCTGAAATGCAGAAGTACATTCTGTACAGGCAGAGAGACCAAGCCGTTCTAAGAAAACACGCTGACCTCAGAGGTGAGGAGAGAATAAAGGCGAGAGATATAAAGCAGAAAAAATGGGCATGTTTATGCACATTATTTAAAAAATGTAAAGCTAAAATAACATTTTGTAAAACTGATTTATTGCACACATTATGTATGCTTTTATCAGACTAACTTTAAGAAACAGAGGCAAGCCATATATAAGGACAATGCTTATTTTTAGTCTATAGAAGGAAAAGAATTAGTCAAAGAAAGCAAAATCATAGGGAAAGGGTGCCAGATAATAAGTGAGTGAACACTGAGGAGCAGAAAGGATAATAATCATCCTGTAGAGGAAAATGAACATTTGCGATGACAGGGGCTAATGTGTTTGTAGACTGCTCAAAGCCTCTTTATGCTGTTTAAATTCATAAGTGACCAAAACCACACCTGGTTTCAAGGCATCCTATGTTCTCAAGGGAGACCTGAAGTACTAATTCATTAAAACACTTAGCTGGTTTTTAATTGCCTGAAAGATTATCTTTTTCCCATGTCTATCTGATAAAACATACTTTTTTCTCCTTTGGCCCAGCCACTTCCAAACACCGCACCAGGGCATGACACAAGTATCCACCATGCTCCCAAAAGCAGAAAGCTGTGTGAATGTGCAGGATTTGCAGATCTAAGCAGTTTTACTGCCTCCTGAAAGAATAAAATCCTATTATATCTTGTGCCATGTCCAAAGGGCTTTGCACCATCTCATACTGTTTTTCAAAATTGATTTTCTCCTTTGCTTGCCCAAGTTCCAGCTCTAATACTGGAAATGTTATAAACAAAGGCTGAGGGATGGGAATCACAGTTATAGCTCCTTGCTCAGTTTTCACAATATAGCTCTTGATACTTCAGAAAATGGGGGCTTTTTTCCCAGTGCCTCTGGAAATTTTTTTGCTACTGAATCTCAGTCTATTTACAGATTGGAAAAAAATCCCAGCTAGGCAAGACAAGCAAATGTAGCACTGATAGTTACAAAATTACTACAGATATTCATGACCATTGCACAGGTTTCAGAGAATGAAGAGCTTCCCACTGCTAGATATTATCCACCAGAACATTTCTCTAAGTTTTGAAGCTTTTGGTAAGAGTGAGACTAACCCTAATAAGTTACTGTGGTGCTGGTTCAGCCATCATCATTTTAGGTTGCCATCTGTTGCCTGATCACACAGGCTAACACTGAACTCACCAACATCCCCTCAGAAGTCTTCTTTCAGACAGTCCTGCCATAGGGTCCTGTGGGCCCAGCTCCTCCACTGCCCACTGCAGTGCCAGCATCGCCTGCTGGAC
>JAVSBS010022025.1:98792-121900 GCA_033124195.1 Coracias cyanogaster
TAATATAATCCTGGCCTCACCCACCACCCCAACCATGACCACCTGGGTGAGGGTGGAGCCAGAGAGACACAGGTGGGTCAGGTTCTGCCTCTGGAACATGAAGCCAATAGAAAAACAACAAAACATTCTGCTAGGTTGTGACTCATCCACAGGTCAAGTCCAACTTGGGGCCCACAACTCAGGCCCCAGCACTTCAGTTACTTATGAAATCAGAGTTATTAGAATTCATGTGGCAGCTATCTGAGAAGGTATAGCAAGCTCCTAAAACAACTGATTTAATTAAAGTCATTCAAGGACTAAGAGGTATCAGATGCATGCAATCATATTCCCTTGATCTAGTGATTCATGTTAATAACTCTCAGAAAGCATTTTCAAATTTGGTATTTACTGGTTCTCACTCTATTTTTTTTTTTTCTGTGATTTATTCCCACTCTACATCTCAGTGTATCCAACTGGCAAATTCTGCTCTATTATGATGCTACTCAAATTCTGTTCGGGGCATATGAGCCAGGCCTGGCAAATCCAAAGAGTGTGGGATTCTTTCTTGTCCACTGGAAGCTACCTGAAGACTAAAAATACTAGCTCCAAAAATTCCCTGTGAGTTACCCTTAATGTTTGGACTCGTTGGGTGAGTAATTTTTATGTTAACTACATTTATTTGCTTTATCAGACACAGAGATTGGCTATCAACTCTGTCGCTAAATTATTTTTGCAAAAGTAGCATAGCGCCCTTGCAAAAACCATAGCTTGAGCCATATTATGAGTTAAACTGTTCAAACACCTGGTCAGTAATTCTGTCTTAGCAGATAACAAAATAGAAACAGGTATCAGAGATTCACTACAGAGGGAAATTATTATTTCATGGCTGATTCTATAAATCAGTAAAGTATTAAGAAATTTAGATCTGTTCTGTTCCGTAAAATATGAAACTGAATCACTTTTCCCATCCATACAATTGATATTTCTTCTTTTTAGGTGATGAACAATCCACATTGTGGTTGATATATTACCCCATATAAGTTCTTTAACTCACATCCCAGAAATAATTAACCTGAAATACTCTGTGCAATGCAATGTGAAATAAAGATAATAGCTTAAGAATCCGAACACCAGTTTTGGTGAAGTCAAACTGTCAACGCTCATTCATACCCGTTTTGAATCTGAAAGAACTAGAGAGTCCTTTCACTTAAAAATATATACTTTTGGTGGGTGCTTTCTGATGTGGGATAGCATTTGCCAGCATCATGCAAAAACCAAGGAGAGCAAATATTGTGTTCCTAGAAACCCCTGATCTCTTGCTTCACTGAACACGCCAGGCAGCTTGAACTCCGGACATGAGTGGGCATCTGCAGAATACCATCCAGGCAAGCAAGGTCTCCATAGCTACACTGCAAAGAAAGCCTTGGGTTTTCCATAATTGCGTGACTCTTTTTTTTCTTCTCAATGCTGTTGCAGAGCACGGAAGGACAATGTTCTACCAGGTTCCCTAAGAAATGTCCCCTGTGAAGAGAGGACCATCCCACAGCTGCCAGTCAGGGGTTGCTTGAACTGAAATTCATCAGAAGCATCTGAGCTGACACAGTGTGATGCACATGGGAGACTTTACTTGGTTTTGTAGTCCCTGGAGTGTTTAAATTATTTACAATAATGTTAGCTCTTGCGCTGGTAGTGCTGCTCCTCTGTAGGAACATTTAGGGAATACCATAAATCCTTCAGTAATTTTATGGCCAAGGCAGTATAATACAGTTATTTTGGGCTTCAGCTCACAGTGCCATACAATTACATCAGACTCAGCATTTTCATAAAAAAAGAAATGGCAAGTTTCTTGCCCTTACAGAAAGCTTTAAAGGGGAAAAAGAAAAAAGCTTTAATATATAAAATTGATGCAATGTCATCTGCCCAAGGGCCTGAAATGAGAGCTCTGAAGAGACCAATGCAATGTGATATGCTTGAGAGCCTGAAATGTGCTCCAAAGAGCGTGAACTCCAGTATGCAGCTTCATTTCATATTTATGCCTGAATCCACGGTCCTAGCAAAGCTAGTGACAACCACCCTTGCAAAAAGCAGTGAAAAGACAGGAACAGATAATTGTGGCAAGCCCTGCCCACTCACTAAGTCACCGTGCCCTGCAAATTAATGTAGATTTTACAGGTTAGCCTGCTGCTCTTGCTTCCTCGCATACAAGAAAAAATAAGGTTCCTATTTTCCGCTGCTACTTTCACTGATTAAATGGCAGAAGGCTACTGAGTAGGGAGCCACGGAAGGCTTGTTGGCAATACATATGGGCTCTGAATTATCCTATTCCAGCCACTGTGCATTGGGAATGTCATTTAATAAGAGGTTGTAATATGTGGATGTAATGCAAAGTAATGTTGAAAGTTCATGAATGTTGCATAGCTTGGTAAACTATTATTTTTCTGTGTAAAGAGTCCTGGAAGTACACATGGGGATAAGGGAAAGAGCTGAATCTGTCAGGAAACTGTGTTGAACAATTACGCAGCTACAGCTAGAAGCAGAAAAAAAGCTGAGACTCTGCAGAAAACTGGAATTAATGAAATCCATTCTTCCCTTTGAGCCATAACGTTATCAGCCGGTTTTACTCTCAGTTTATAGAATCGGCTCCTCTCCATTTTTTAAACTCATTTCTGTGGTATAACTGGAGGCATCATCTGGCCTTTTGATAGTTGTTACTATTTTCTTCTGTATTTTTGTAATTAATAAAGGCTTTTAAGGTTTTTGTAAAGTGGTTTTTCCCCGCCTCTTTGGGCAAAGCTGTTAATTTGCTTGGCTGCTAATCAGCTAACAGGAGTTGGTTTGAATGTCTGTGATCTGACAGTGTATTCTCAAGGGACTAAAAATATGCACATTTCTGATGTAGGAGAAGTAACCATGACATTTAACTGACTGAGGTCTCTATCCCAGTGAACTTAATATAACCTTTGGTACACCATTGGCTTGCAGAACAAAAAAAAAAACTTAACAAGGAGTTAAAAGAAAATAGAACTGAAGAAAGAAGTCATGGCAAAGCATCTGGAATACAAATAGGAATAGAAATGTATCTGTATGCATATGCATTTCTACTTATTTTTACTTCTCATTAGCCCCATTTCTGTGGCTACATTTCTGAAGAAGCTGAAAGAAAGAGAAAGGTATTCAGAACTTTTTCTTTTAAATTAAGGAGGGGAATAAATTGACAAACAATGAAAGTATAAAGAAGGGAAACAGCAGCACAGGCCGTAGCCAGATTCGCTGTTGTGAATCCAGCTGGGTAGAGGTTACCACTGAAGCTGCTCATCACCACCTCCCCCTTGATTTTACTGCCTCTCCAAGATCTGCAGGCGTTACTGAACATGCAGATTTGAGTTGTGTTAGCTGACTTTAGGGAGTCATAGAATGTGCAACCGTGCCAACGGCTCCAAAGTCAGTACTGCTGCAGGGGCAGTAGCATCCATCCAAGGCTCTGTCTGGTGATAATAACCCCAAAACCCCAGCTCAGCTGCCAGGAGAGCACTTCTCTTTGTCAGTCCAACAACATCAGACTTTTACTACTGTAACTAAGAGCAGAACGTGATGCATAAACACCGCAAACAGAATGGGAGCAAAAGTGCATCAATTTGGAGGAATGGGAAATGAAGAAAAAGTTAAGAGAAAAAAAACCTGAATGAGGCAGAATCTGGCTCAGATGTATAAACCATCTGTCCCGTGTTTCAGTGGAGCAACAAAGACCTACAGCAATACAAGCTTTGAGGCCACGTGGAATAGGAAAAGAAGAAAAAGTGCAGTGGTTTGCTTATAACTGAGGGCCTGTTCCAGAGGGGTCTTTGGAGGTGATCTGTGCTGCGTGGGCAGCCAGGGAATCCCCAGGTGCAACTCAGGTGTAGGTTTTTCATTTTGGGTTTGTTCCCTTTCTTTTTTCACTTTTAAAGCTATAAGAAACAGCTTACTCCTTTTGCTAGATCAATATTTCTACCCTAAGATGTAGCTTGATTCTTCAAAGCAATCCTGGCTTTTATCTGCCTGAGCATGTCCCACAGTTTTGTCGATAAACCATGAAATCCTTCATTTTGCTCAGCACAGAGAAGTGTGAATGGAGGTGCTGGGGTGAGACATTGAGACATCCCTTGAGTAGGAAGTCTTACAATTGTGATGTTCTCGGAAATACCTGTTTCAGCGGGGAAAGCGACTGGTGACTTTCTCTCCACAGCCAGTTGAACTGTGAGAGGGTGCTTAGCATCGAGCCAGTCCTCAGCACAGTAATCCTATAAATCCAAAGAAGTTAATGGAATAAAGAGCTTTTTTTTTATGACTTGGGAGCCCCCTGTGGCTGCAGATTTGGCAGCAGCGTCTGGCTTCATGTTTCAGAAATCTCAGGAAAGCTTTGTGGTGGAAAAGTGAGGCATATTAGACCTCTAAGCTTTTGACACGTATTTCTCATCATAAACCTTAGTACTTTTTTGTCCTTTTCTACAGGCTTGTGGATTAGTTTTGGATATCTTACTCACAAAGTCTCTGCAGCTTAGTTTTCCATATTACTGTGCCCTCAGTGCATACTTGCTTTTATCTCCTGCAGGCAGCACTGGAACCCCAAAGGCAGTCAAAGCATCTGACACTGAGGGACAGCTTTTACACCAAGAAGGGATGTGTCTTGTGCCAGCCCAATCCCTTTGCCCTGGAGTTACTCATCGTTATTTATTAAGGAATCAGTACTTTTCAAACCTGCTTCTACAGTTACGAGCCCTTCCAGCACAATAGAGCTTTGAGCTATCATCTGGACAGGGCTGGTGACTCAGACAGAAGTGTGTCTTTCCTAACCCTCAGTTTATTCTGTATTTTAAAAAGCACCACAGAAGGGACTGCCACTGTCTCCGAGAAGGGACTTCTGAGAAGCGACAGAAAGATTCACCCTTTCTAGTGAAAATGAACACGATCAAACTACTCACTGTCACTGCATGACTTTAACACACAATCTCAGTAAAAAGCTTGTTCTCAGCTCTATAAAATTAAGGCAACATGAGAAAGCTTTAGACTGTGCCCAGCTCCCATGTGGGAATCCTACAAAGGTAAGCAATTACCAACTTTATTCTCCTCCCTACTTGTTAAACTCCTTAGTCTGGTATGGAACCCACCCTGCGTTGGGGTGACGTCTCTATGAAGCTACTTTTAGTGCCATAGGAATTGACCTGACCACACTTCACTGAAAATTTGGCATATAAGAATAGAAAAACATGCCTGCTGGGTCCAACTTCCAGGACCATGCAGACCAAATGCTTTGTCTCCAGCACATAGGAGAGGTCATGCAAGGAGAGCACCTGAGCCTGGCCATTTTCTGCAGCACATTCCATCACTATCCACAACTGTTGGACTGCGGATGTTGGAAGGTATGTCCCTTTAGTATCTGCTGATGGAGCAGAAGACAGTTTGCCTGTGCCTTTTTTGAGTTTGCTGAGAGCATCAGAACAATGTCCTAGGGCAGCAAGTTCCAGGAGTCCAGATCTTGCTATGTAGAGCAGTACATCTTTCATCTCTTTTAAACCCATCTCCTACTAGTTTCATTGAGTGACCCTCAGCTCTTATATTGCAAGACTTAATGCACAACAGTTCCCCATTCTGCTTATAGTGACTTAGTAAACCTCAGTTACATCCTGCTCTGCCTTCTGCTCTCCACACTGAACACTTCTGGTCTTTTTGGTCTTTCCATGCAAGACAATGGCTCCACCCTTTGAAAATTTCATTGCCATGTCTAGCACCCCTCTGCCCCCATTGAGGTACATGGGACCAGTTCTGCCTGCATGCAAGGTGCAAGCTGTGGGTTTGCTGTTGTCCTTTGTGGTGGCCCTGAAATGCCATCTGCTTTGTTGCCTGTACTGCTTCTGATGGTGTCCTGATGGTGTTTTGTTGCCTTTCCAGCTGCTACTGTGCACTGAGCCAGTGATTTCAGGGACCTGCCAGTGACGGCTGCAGAAGCCTTTCCCCGAGTGCTCTAACTGCCTGTTTTGAGCTCAATATTGTGTACGTGTGATTTAGATATACTAACTATACTTTTATCTGCATGGAAGAGTATCCGCCACCTCTTTGACCTCCCACTCAGTTCCCCATCATCACTGCATCGTTTAACTGCTCATCTCCATAAACCTCAGGGTTTTGCTGCCTGCTGCCCTCTCCAGGTCACAGATGAAGATGTTGAATGAAACCAGCCTCACATCCAGTTCCTGAGAAACGCTACTGTTGACCCTTCTCCGCCCTGAAAACCAACAGTTTTGCCTTTCCTTTTGCTTCTTATCCTGTAAACAGATTTCAGGCCATTAAAAGACCTTTCCTCCAATCCCATGGAAATTTAATTTCTTTAATAGCTTTTCATGAGGAGGCTTGTCAAAGGCTTTTTGAAAATACAAACGTCTTATGCCCACTAGCAATCTTTCCTATAATTCATGGAATCCTCCTTGTCCTCATATGTCATCTACACATAGAGTTACCACATGAGAATTAGGCAGACTTACAATTTTGTTTTGGAATTAGAAGGACCTATAAGTCACATTCTTTTATTCCTCTACTGCATTGTGCAAGGAATAGTCCAGTTTCCCCTCACCACGTGATGTATCTGCTAGCAGAAGTTAAGTGATAGAGCCTAATTCAAGCTGCATTTTGTAATTGGTAGTTCAGAGCATTTTCTAAAATGAAATCTGAAGAACAAAATATATTCTTCAGTTAAATAAAGAAGCTGAACAAATACGTGATTTTTGAAAGCTCATTGTTCAAGGTCTACTCAAAAGAAAAGTCTGCGGTTTCATCCTGACCAAAATAGAAAGTAACAATGATTGCTAGGTCAAATAAAATAGTTTTGAAATCCAATATTACTATTTCATTAGATTTTAATATACTTTTGTTCCATTTTAAATAGTTAACTCAATTTTGAAATAAAGTATTATTTTAAAATGAAAAAGTGGCACATCTCATTATAAAATATTATATTATAAATAAACATAAAATATTATATTGACTGCTTCACATTTTAGGGGGTTTTCTATATTTGTTGGCTGAAGCTTCAAGGGCCAAATTTGAGTGTGAATTTGCAAGTAGTTGTAGTTGATCCAAAATTGCATTAAAGCAAATGATTTTTTTTGTATGAAAAATTTCAGCTGACTTTATGCACAAATCTCTCCATTTTCAATCATGAACAAAATGATACATACTAGTGTATCATGTGTTCTATTACTTGACTGACATGTAGTACAGTATCATGTGTTCTTTGATGAATATCAAAGTAGAACATTGTAATTAATGCACAGAGAAGTCTAGTTTAAGAATAATTCACACTTCTTCCTCTCAAAATTGCATAAAGTCAGACTTTGAAACTGCTTGTCTCATGTCCTTACTGACATACTGTTCATGTTGTTTCCATACTATTAAAGTGAACTAAACTAGAATCTAACTTGGTAATTTGCAGTAATTCTCTTTAGCCATCAATCCTCTGAAAAGCAGAATTGCTTTGTGCCATACCTTTTTGCCTGTCCTTACATCTGAAAAGGCCGAGAGTGTCACCTCTGAATATGTTTCATATTACATCTGTCTTTTGACAATTTTTGCTTAGAACAGACCAAAAAAATCAGTCAGAAGGGGTATTTGCATAGAGTGTAAATCTGGTATGAAATCATAATCAACTATGTATGAATCACTCTTTCCAAAGACAAATGCAGGTACTTAGTGATCTAACCACATGCCTCAGGGAAATTTACATGCCAGTGATGTACTCTTCAGAATTTAATAATGCATATGCATTGTTAATGTGCTGCTTAGCAAAGCTAGGGAATATCATTTATCACTCAGGTAGAATTTCTCCCAGCTTCATTTTTTTTCCCCCGTTACATTGCTCTACAATTCAAAATGAATAATCATCTAACTTTTACTTAATAAAAACACATTAAAAAAAAATCTTTAGTTTGGTAGGGGAGCTCTTGCTTATCACACAGAATTGTGGAGGTATGTTGAACACTACAAATGTTAACGGGCCTGCCTTGAACCAAGAGCAATACAACTACGGAAAGTGGAGGCAAAAAGTTAAGGGTGACAAAATATGTAAGAGGGGAAGGAGACAATTGCAGCGTAGCAAAAATTAAAAATATTTTTAAGAACCCATTACTGACTGTACTTACTGTCAGGATTTGAAAATACTACCGATTACAAGATGGATGCACATCCACCCCCCCACGCCAACCGCCCCCCATATTTCTTTACAATACTCTGTAAACTTGGAACAAGTGATCTAGTGTTAGAGCTTTGTTCAGTTTTACAAATGACCCCAAAGGTTACCAAATCTGCAATATTACTGGATTTTTTTGGTTGTCGTTTTAACTTAACAAAAACTCTGGAAGAGGGAAAATAATGAGTAATTGGGCTAACCAGGTTCTGTAGTCTCTATGTATTATGCAGGAGTATCAGAAAGTACAATTTATAAAAACATGTAAAGGATCTCAATATTGTAACATCTTTCTCACAGTAATTTATTGTAAAAGTTAGGTTTAACATATAGCTAGTAACTATTTCAAATGATAATGTCATCAGAATATAAACAAACTCACTATATCCTGAATCAGCAGCATGACTCCCAGGGACTTCAGCTTTCTGTGTAGAGTTCTCATATCCCACTTAGGATACAGTTACGATCTGTTGATGTCATTTAATTTTTAAAAATAAACCATTTTCTTTTCCCCTTGAAAGTAAAATAACCATCCTGGGTTCAGTTTATCTAACTTTCAAGCATAAAACCCAGAAAGTTGAAGTAATGTGAACTCAATTACACTTTTAACATCAGGAAAATGAACTTCTTCCATCCCTCTGCTATTGAAACAAATTAGTCCATCCTGTGCATTAAACAAAAGTGAAAACTGAGCAGCAATGACATATTATAAAAACAGCATTTAAAAAATAGGAAGTCTTGAAGCAATAACATTCTTCGACCTGTTTTTAAAAGATGCCTATTTCCAGGCAATAAAAGCAAACTCTAGTAAAACCACTTTAAGTACAATTTCAAAACACGTGTGTGACATTGTTGCGAAAACAGGGGAATAAATCTGGTCTTGTGAAGCTGGCACCGAATATGTGACAGACACAAATTGGGGAACAAATAATAACCATTTATTTACAGCAACATTTGCAGGTTCTTTTGGATTGCTGGTGATAAATTAATAACTCCAGGTACACTAAGTGTTCTATAGCTAATATTATAACAACACCACACTAAAACCAACATGCACACACGCACACTAACAACAACCACTGGCCTGCTGTAAGCCCGGCCCCTGGCTGATAGACAAGCCCGTCCGAAAAGATAAAGAGAAAACAAAAACAAGAATACACTCAGGGAAGCACAGAAATGCACCTGAGGAGAAACGTCAAATACACCCGGGGAGGAAAAGTCTATCACTCAGTGTGAGCTGAGGTAAATTATTCTTACCCACAAGGCGTCCCGAGTTGGGGGGGGATGGAGAGGGCGAATTCGCCAATTTGTCCAGTTGTCGGTATGATTCCGATTTTTGGGCCAAGATTGGGGTGATACTTATAATCAAATTTTCACATTGCATCACCAGGGTATACGTGCGGGTGGGGATGACTATAGAAAATCTTATCGCTTATGTTAATGTCCCAAAGTCCGTTAATTCACACCTGCATGGGTGGAGGTAATGGCTCCTTTGTTTAGGGTGGAAAAATGGGAGACTGGGCCTCCACCTCCTCTCACACTCCTCCAGGCATCCAGACAACACCAGATACCGATCTAGTGATGGTTGCCACCTCTCCCAGTGCTTGCCACCTCGCCCAGTGCTGAGTTTCATGCTTCCAGGCATGCAGCTACAGAGTGTATGTGACTTGGACTTTTGTGATTAACTTTGCTCTCTCTAGAGACATGTAAGCCTAACCCGATTTCCAGAAGTGAGTGGGCAGCCTTAGAGAAGCCCTTTAAGAAACAGATACATATAGATAGGAGAAAGCACCATTTAACACTCCTGTTTGTATTCTTTGGAAGTCTGGCTCTTGAACATTAAAAAGAAATGTGTACACTTATGAACATTAAAAAAACCCTGTGTACCTGTTGTCCTGAAAATCCTATCAGGTAATTCAGCAGGTAACTATGTTAAAGTTTATTTGCTCTACCTGCTGTAACAAAGCCATGATTAATACTGTATTGACATGTAACAGTTGCATTCAAAGACAATAATACTTGGTGGTGATGCTAAACCTTCAGCACCTGGAGTTAAGAGTTTTTTTTCTCATTAGGTTATTTCTTTCAATTTATCTTGCTGCATGAAGCACACAGAGGTATCCAGTGTCCTAACACACAGAACATCATATTATGGGAAGAGATTAACAGAAAAAAAATCTCTATTGTGATACCAATACAAAGCATGTTATATATTCTTGCAATTATCCCCTTTTCTTCAGAGCTTTGGTCATTGCAGCAGACGTGGGTATTTAGGTAAACACAACATTGCCGGAGAGTAGTTGAACAATGTATCTAACCTGTTAGCTGAGACAAAGCGACCCACAACCATCCAAGAGAATAAACCCCTTTGGGTGGGGTTCTGTGTACTGACTTTCCTCTTTGATTGTGTTTCTTACAGGGACAGCTCTCATTTTGTATTGGTGAAATAAACTGGTCTTTTGTAGCGATGGAGGAGGCCCAAGCATTCAGCACACACGTTTAATTCTATAGATCATATTCAACCCAAGGGAGAGCTCACTTGGCGGACAGATATTCAGAGAGGAGCAAGGTAAGTGCAATGTACTTACATTATCAATTATGGATGGTGATGATGTGGCTCCCTCTACTGCAGTATCCTAGACGGTGTTGCTGGTCCCTGTCAGGGTTCTCTGGCTTGACTATGAGAGAAAAGAAACAGTCCTTTTAAATAAAAACCAAATCAACTAAGCCCAAAGACTACACTAATAAATTCAGCTTACTGAGAAATAGCTTTAGGATTCTCTAAATCATGAAGATATACCTCATTAGAGATAGTAGACCTGGCAGAAAGACAAAACACTCCACCAAAAGCAATTCAGGTGCAGCTGGAGCCTTGTAGCTCCTTTTAAGGCACATGGGGTGTTCCTCCAGAAGGGTTCCAGATACACTCTCATGTCTTTTAAGGTTCCTTTTCCCCCTGCTTCCATGGATGACTCTTCTCCCTTTTCAAGTAGTTTTATTTTTCTCTCCTATGCCCTGATCCTTGTTATCTCCACTTGGTTTTTTTCTCCCCTTATTGTTTGGGCTTATTTTCCCTTTTTAATCTTCTTTGCCTCACTACTTCTTTCTAAGGCAAAATGCTTGGAAAGGCCTTGTTGTTTTTTCTGACAATAGCATCGACCACTGTCACCAGATCCTTAAAGTGGAGAAAAATGCACTGGCAGCCCAAAAAGAAACAAGTTCAGAGCTCTGATGCTGCAGTTATTACAGTGGACCAACACCATGAAAATGAAGCGTTGACCACCTTCTGCCACCCACACAACCGCGAGAGGAAGTACACTGGGGAGCATGGGGCAGATCTGTGTTTCTACATGTGTCCCATCTCAGTGTGACATGACAACAGTGTGACCTGTCATCCCTAGTCTGCTAGTCTGCTCTCAGTTATTCAAGTAGAAACAAATTCCTGAGGACTACATTGAGGACTGATGTGGAAAATATTTCAATGGCAATCTGCACTTATTCTGAGCACACTTACTTGAAATCAAGATGTAAACTCACATCTACTTTGCAAACACGTGGAACAAGTGTGGTGCTTGTGCAGCAGGTCACTGCCTGGTCTCTCAGCAGCAGAGTAACACTAAGTGTTATTCTTTTGTATTTTTTGCAATATCAGTGAACATCTGTGATTTGAGCACGTCTAATTTTGCAGCGGAATTAACTGGTGCTGAAGTTTTCACATGGTTGCCTCCATCTGACATAGATGCAGAAGGTAATGTCCAGCTGGTAGATGACTGTGAGTACCTAGGTCTTGTGCCTCTTTCAACCACTCCAGCTAGGTCCATTAAAAGATGTACAGCTACCCCCTCAGACTCTCCCCGCCTGCCACCAGCTACTTTCTCCACTATGAAAATGGACTGCCCTTCATACACTACTGGAAAGACGGTCACTGTAGGAAAGACAACTTTCTGGATTCAGCATGCGTGTCTATATGCATGTGCATACCCATGGGCACACACACTAGATACACTCTACTGAGGGTGCAGAACCACCTTCTTGTGTACCTTCAGCTGCACAGTTCCGAGTCCCAGGGGTTTTGCCATGAAATGCACAAAACATGATACCTTTTGTGAATCCCCAGGATTACGTGAGAATTTTTTATCTGAAAGGAAGGCAGGTTCTTAGCTTTCATCCTTCCAGAGAAATATTTGGAAATTAGACCACTTGGAGCTTGAAAAATCACAACGCAAATTTAAAAGTTCATTACATTTAAAAAACTTGTTATTTTTTAATGCCTGAAGCTGGCAATATAGCATAAGTCCTATCCTGCTGTCAGCTCACAGATATTACTTAAATTAGATACTAAAGGAGTTCAGCAGTCCTCATCAAAAAAATCTGGGGCCATCTGTTTCCAAGAGTTTCTTCTAAAATTATGAATCCCCATTGCGAGTGTTGCCCAGCTGTAATTAGCTGAGAGGTAAGTGAGCCACTGCCTGAGGGGAGAGAAAAAGACAATGAGCAGAAACTTTACCCAGAAAATGAACAAACTCTACTTCAGCTATTTTGTCATTTTTCCAATACAAAGGTGTTTCAAACTAATGAAGTGCATCTTCCAGTCACAGAAAAAAATAAATGTGCTTTTAAAGTGCACCAATTGGATGAGCTAACTATGAAGCAGGGTTTTCTTTAAGAGACCCTGAGTTAAGTTTTAAGGAGGAATGTAGGAGGAGATAGCAGATGCTCCAAGACAAGTGAAAATTATTTAGGTGTACTTCTGTTAGTACAAAAGCTGCACTGTATTATTACTATGAACACAGGATATTCAAGACACACGGTAAAAGACAAGTCAAGCAATGATGTGGGTGTCTTCCTGCTGAAGGTACCTTCCTGAAACTATGAAGAAAAGAGAATGCGTCAAACAGAAGACCAATAAATGCGAAACAAAAAGCCAGTAATGAAAAAGTAGTATGTAAAATGAGCCCCTGTCTCCTGGTAACCCTGTCAAAAAGTCAAATTTAGTGATAGAGATTATACCTTAAATTATGCATGAATGAATGTCACAGCTAGAAGCCTTGACTTCTGGAGTTCAGGCTAGGCAGAACTAGTCTAACCTCTCATCTGCTCAGTGTTAAATTTGTGAAAATGCCAGTGCCTACAGAATTACTAAAACAGATATTTTCTGTCTTGCATAGGCACGTAAACTCACATTTCTGATGAAAATCACAGTTCACAGGTGATAGAGTCACATGGGCGAGATACTGATCATTCATGGCTCCAGCAGTTCTGTTCAGAGATGGATAATTATCCCACTACCTTTTGGTAAAAACCTCTAAAATGGTGCACTTTTTCAGTGTAACTTTAAAGTCAGAACTATTTACTTTGTATGTTTTTGACACCCGTGTTACATGAAAAATGAATATAGGCGGTGTCCATCAGTTTTTAATGCCCATCAATGTTCTAACATAAGGGTTAGCTGGACTTGGCTCTGCAGACCGATGTAGGGAGCCCATAGGCAATGTGGGATAAGGAAAGTACTACTAGGGTCATCCAGCCATTTGAGGAGGGGTCGAGCCTGCATGTACTCTGCATCACACTAATGTCAGTCTCACGACGGCTGGCTGCACATCCTTTCCATAACTCCATGTACCTTAAGCACCTCCCTTCCAAATTATGCACAGAAAAACAGAGAATAAAATACAGACTCACTAAATCAGAGAATGGTAGGGGTTGCAAGGGACCTCTGGAGATCATCTACTCCAACCCCCTTGCCAAAGCAGGGTCACCTACAGCAGGTTACACAGGAACGTGTCCAGTCAGGTTTTGAAAATCTCCAGAGAAGGAGACTCCACAACCTCTCTAGGCAGCCTGTTCCAGGGCTCTGACACCCTCATGGTAAAGAAGTTTTTTGTCATGCTGAGGTGGAACATCCTGTGTTCCAGTTCGTGCCCACTGGCCCTCGTCCTATCACTGGGCACCATTGAAAAGAGACTAGCTCCATCCTCTTGACACTCACCTTTAGATATTTATCAACACTGATCTCAGCCTCCTCTTCTCCAGGCTAAACAGCCCCAGGGCTCTCAGCCTTTCCTCATATGAGAGATGTTCCAGCCCCTTAATCATCCTCATAGACCTCCATTAGACTCTCTCCAGTAGGTCCCTGTCACCCTTGAACACCTAGTACTCCAGGTATGGCCTCACTTGGGCAGAGTAGAAGGGGAGGAGAACCTCCCTCGACCTGCTGGTCACAATGAACCCTAGGATACCATTGGCCTTCTGCAGTGATCCTAAAAATGAAGCTATACATTCTTGCTCAGCACAGACCAGCAGGGTTGCATCCAGCCCTGCAGGACTGTGTGGTTCCCCTGACACCAGACATGACTGAATCAATATGCCGCCTGACATGCCATACAAATTGCTTTAGCAGGCAATTAAAGCAAGGGATGGAGAAGGACATCTTTACGCAGTAGCCTCGTTTAGATATCAATAAATCTTGGGGGTTTTAAAATTAAAATAGAAACTTGCTTGAGAGAGGAAATAATTTTTAGAGCCTGATCTATGGAAAGAATTAGTGTATTTGGCACTATCCCTAATTTGTGAAGATATACCTTTGTCCTTACCTGAAACACATTTAATTTCAAATCCCTGCCTGTCCAAGGTATGGAAGCCAGCTGCACAAGCACAGCTCCTCATTCTATACTGTAGGCAAATTGCCCCTCCTTGCCTCACTGGTTCCCAGCCTGCTTAATTGCCATCTTGTATCATGAAAGAGCATGCCATCCAGAAACATTTAACGCATTTGTGTTTTCTTCTAACAGCTACAGCAGGATATTACTAAACTGACTGCAGGTTATAACTTATCAGCAGATAAACTGTGTAACAAAACAATTATACTAGCAGCTGATTTCAATGATAACTCTTAGGTGCCCACTAAAAGACCAGTACTGGTTGTATTATTTGATGTCGTGACAACATTTTGCCCTAACTTTAAAGTGTTATCAAAAAACCAATGAACTGGACTTTATATCCAAAAGTGATGGTATTTGCCTGCAGAGTTTGCTGCTGTTTATGTTCAGTTATGGTGGTCAAAACTTTGTGAAAACTAGGAGGGGAATGAGGACAGATTGACAGCCGCCTACAAATCAACACCTTACCATCAACATGGCCTTTACGTATGTCAGTTTTGAACAGCAGCTTGGTGGAGCATATAATATTAGCACCCTGCACGGCTTGCTTCTCAAAGAAAAGAAAAACAGCACCAAGTGGAGCTCTGGGCAGGGACTGGAGATGCCTGTAGAGAAAATAAAGGCTTAGGGAAAAAAAAAAAGGAAACCTTGTGTCCCCAGCATGTGAAGAGGGATATGATACACAAAGCGAAAAAAAGGAGATAACCACAGAGAGGGTCCTGAGCTTGTGAGGGATGGCAAAAATGGTATGGAGAGGAGTCAGTGAGGTGCCACACAGAGCCACTACCACGTACGGGAAGGAGAACAGCATGGCACAGAGAGTCTTTGCCATCATGGGGATGAGAGCTCTGGTAACTCCATCAAGAGCTCTCAGCCTCATGTTTTTCCAGGTTTACATTCCACCACACATACTAGGGAATGATCCCTGCTTACCTTGGGCCAAGTATGAGTTGTTTCTTCAAGCATAAGGAGGAGTCATTATTGCTATCTCAGAGATCTCAAGCCCGGTCTCCCTGGAATCTTCATGTTGTGTGGCTCCTGAGTCTGGCTGCTGAAATATTAAGTGATAGTGAAAACCACACTGCATTAAAAATGCAGTGTTCTAAAACTAAAGCGTCTTATGGTGTGAACTCCTAGGTTAGAGAAATGTGTGCTGAGCCAGCTCTCCAGTGCAGCTACAAGCCTACAGGCATGAAAATAAACTCTTGCTAAACATTTGAATTCATGCTCTGAGTCCCTCAGCCCTTTTGCCCTTTGCGCTACTTTACAAGCACTGACCTGTTATGGGAAAAATAAATTTCTAGACTCACTTCAATCAGTAAACTGTTGACAGGCACAAATTCAGTGTATGTATACTTCAAAAATAAAAACACATAAAGCTTCTATCAAGAGAAACTTCAGGAAAGAGGCCTCTCAGAGCATCTGCATGAAGGAATCTGTACAAAAAGGACTCAGACTAGTAGTTCTAATAAGCTATTAATTCCCAGTAAGCCAACCAGTTATTATTTCCCAGTAAAAGCATACTCATTCAGCAAAGGTCCATAGTTAAACTACACATCTCTCGCTATGAAAGTTGGTTGTAAGCTGAGGTCTGAATCAGGGGATGGATCCAGCGTGGACAGGGCTCAGTGGGCACAACACTCCTCCAGTGTGAAATTCAAAGCATCATGTAATAGCAGAGCAGATCACCCCGCCCCGTGTCACCTCATCCTTGTCCTGATCTGCACCATCATCAGAGAAACACTTTTGGAAGACATTGCCGAGATTCAGTGCCAATGTCACTTGGCAGGAGATTAGCTCCCCATAAGGAATAAAGTTACAGATTTAAGAAGGAAATCAAGCAGCCTCTTCTTTTTTCCCCACCACCTTTTAATTAGTAGGAACCAATCTTCCTTTGGCTCTCCAAGCAGTATCTGGCAGGGATGCAGGACTGAAACATTTAATTCTCCAAGCAGTGACCGTACTTGTTCATCACCAGGCTGCTTTCCCTTTGCCTCTCACCCATCATCAACGCTGACAGGTGATATCTCTGACATAAGAGAACACTGGTCATGCAAAATACAAATACTTCCTTTTTTGCAACACTGATTTGCTAATTCAGTGCTGAGAAAAAAAGATGGGACTTGCTTAACCCTGTCTATCCAGCTCAAATTTATGTTCCCTGCCTCAACAGCTGCAGATATCTCATGGTACTTAATCAACAGTCGGTTGTGATGATCTGTCTTTGCAAACCTTTAAATCAAAACTGTTTGTTTTCTGTAAGGTATTATCTGATTTCAATAGGGATTGATTCAGGGGAATGCAATGCCCTGTGCTATGCAGGTCAGATAGACTGATTAGAGTTGGGTTTTTTTCTGCATTTACGAGTTATTTTTTCTTTGCAAATTGAAATTATTAAACCGTATCATCAAAAACCCCATGAGCGTTCATGCCATTAATAAAAGCACAATAAAACAGAAGGCAGGAAGCAGGAGAACTGTGGGTGGCTACTACACTTTCAAAAAGCAGGAGCATCTTGAACCCAGTGAAATCAGCAGATGAATGTTCCTGCGCTGTGGGAGCAGGATGGAACCATGGAGAAGAGATTGATCATCTTCAGCCCTGGCCCATTTTTCTTTTGTTTCCTGCTTTTCCTATTCCTTTCCATTTTTTTAGGACATTCCATTATTATGCATGGTACTATATTGTACCACACGAGAAGCATCTGAATTGGAGATTCACTCTGTCTGCGGTTTCGATTGTCAATCAGTTTTGTGGGTTATGTTTAGACTTTTCTTGATTTTTAAACTCTTGTTTCTGGTAGCTCTGCTACGTGCTCTTCCAGCAGCTCTCATCTCACTTCAAACCTGCATCTAAAAGAGGTCACAGTGTAAATAAAACATCCTAAAGTGTCATTTTTTTCAGAAATCTTACAGTTTCATTTCTTTTCGAAAGAAGAACAGTAACAAAGTTTTAGTCATTGACTGCATAACTAAAGGGACCTTAAATAAACATGCGGTTCTTGCTTCAATTCTTGCCGCTGTACAAGCTCCTCTAAAACTGGTACGAGGAAGCTGCATGTCTGCAGACATGCAAAAAGCAAGTAAAGAGGAAATTAATTATCTTCTGTTACTAAAATAAAGGCAGTTTCTCAGCCCAATTACAGAACAACAAGCTGCAGAATAAACAGCCTCTGACTTATTTGCATACTCCTGCTTAGCCCTTTAAGTATGCTGAATGCTGAGGAAGAAATGGAGAGGTAGTAAACTTAGCAATGGGGAAAAAATGCCCTTTAAACACACTTTTATAACACCCTTACATAGTAATTTTTCCAAGCTTGCACAAAATTAATATATTAGGATATCGTATTCTTACCAGCCTACCAGATCAATTACATTTAGGTCAAAACAACCTCTACTCGTTCACATTTTGTCACGGTGGTGTTTTTCTTAAAACATAACCTTCCACTGCTTACCTTATTCACTGTGTACATCTCAGGCTTAAATTCTCCTTTGGGGGAATTTTGGAGAAGAGTCAACGTGGTCTTCAGTCCTGTCTATATTAGAATGAGGAAACTATTTTCTGTCAGTTGTTCACCTCACAAGCTAAGACTGGCCTGGCACCCTTTGTCACCAAGGTAAGGCCCATAAAGCATTTAGGACTGCTTTAAGGTTACTTCTGACCATCTCGCCTCTATGGGTACACAAGCAGCTCAAGCTAGCCTCAGAGAAAGGACACGTGCTAACTGAATGAAGCAGTGCACTCTTCTTTCCACTCCCCATTAAGCTATTTGCATGCCAGAGTTATTTCTCTTCGTTTTGCTTGACTTACTGTGTATTTGCAGCAGCCCCATAAAAACCAGCTAAGATTCGCGGTCTTCCTCCATAGTTATGTCTTGTGCCAAAAAGTAAAAATAAAGGATATTAAAAATTTTACAGAAAATGTGTTTATACTAAAGGGGAAAAGTGAAAATTGTTACATTTGTCCCAGTGGGACAACTGCAGAATATTGGAATGAAGAAATATTACAGATTTGTTCAAAATGAAAAAAATCCCGCCTATAATAGCCAGGGTTATTTTTCTCACTTTAAGAGCTTTCTGTTAGCTCTGGAAGACAGATTTGTTTACTTTACTCAGCAGACATATCAAGAGGGGTAGCGCGCAGATCTTGTCCTTCAAACATCCACCAAAGTGAAATCTCCCAGACTGCTCTTGACATGAACGACCACAGGTAGAGCTCTTCTGCTAATGGTTTAGCAAGTTTTGCCTGAAGAGCTTTCACAAGTTTGTTATCAACAGTTTGTTTGCCCTGGGCGCCAGCCCCTCCTGAGCGACACTTGCTGCAGGTGTGCTTGCCCACGGCCCTGCCTCCCTGGTGACCCTGGGGCTGATCCACCCCCTCACCATGTCTGGGGCTGTTGGGGTTGTCTGTATCCTGCTCTGCCCACACAACTCAATGTTCAAGTGGAAACCGTTAATGAATGGTATCCCTCAAGGGTGTGGACTGAGACCATCAATGGTACTTTCATCAATGACATAGTGGGATTGAGCGCATCCTCAGCAAATTTGCAGATGACACCAAGCTGAGAGGTGCTGTTGACATGCCGGAGGGATGGGATGCCATCCAGAGGGACCTTGACAGGCTTGACAAGCGGTTCCATGGGAACATCATGATGTTCAACAAGGCCAAGTGCAAGGTCTGGCACCCAGGTTGGGCCAATCCTCAGTATCAATGCAGGCTGGCAGATGAAGGGATTTAGAAGAACCCTGTGGAAAAGGACTTAGGGGTACTGGTGGATGAAAGGCTGGGCATGAGTCAGCAATATGCACTCACACCCCAAAAGGCCAACCACATCCTGGGCTGCATCAAAAGAAGTGTGGCCAGCAGATCGAGGGAGGTGATTCTGCTGCTCAGCTCTGCTCTGGTGAGACCCCACTGTGTCCAACTCTGGAGTCCTCAGCACAGGAAAGACATGGACCTGTTGGAGCGGGTCTAGAAGAGGGCCATGAAAATGGTCAGAGGGCTGGAAGAAAGACTGGGCGAATTGGGGTTCTTCAGCTTGGAGATGAGAAGGCTCTGGAGAGACCTTATTGTGGCCTTACAATATACAAAGAGGACTTATAAGATGGGGACAATCTTTTTAGCAGGGCCTGTAGTGACAGGGCAAGTGGCAATAGGTTTAAACTAAAAGAAGGTACATTTAGATATGAGGAAGACATTTTTTATTGTGATGGTGGCGAGACACTGGAACACATTGCCCTGAGAAGTTCTGGATGCTCCATCATTGGAAGTGTGCAAGGTTAGATGGGGCTTTGAGCAACCTGGTCTAGTGGAAGGTGTCCCTGCCCATGGCAGTGGAGTTTGACCAGATGATTTTTAAAGCTCCCTTCCAACTCAAACCATTCTGTCATTCCAGGATTCCAGGACTGAGATGCTGTGGGTCTACTTTGTCAGTGAGGGCCCTGCCTGTGCCAGGAGCACCCTGCTGCTCGCTAAGCCTCACTAGTTTGCCCTTGGCTGTACCTGGTGACTTCAAGAACAAGACTCCTCACTTGAGGAAGGACTCTTCCTTCCCATCAAATGTTTCCTCCAAAAAATATCAGAGACAGAAAACAAAACAGAAGATAAACAACCAGGCAGCTGGTCGTACTTTGCTTTTCTGTTGTGGATATTGTTCTAGGTATCCTTCTTGATTTACATTATCCCATTTTTCCGGAAAGACCCCAAAATTACCTTGTTAGTATTTTCCTTATTCCAGCACCTAACAAGATAGAAATGGTTAATTCCAAACTCTACAGCAGAGAGTGACTGCATTGCAAACTAAGCGACAGTCCATCATCATTTTCTACAGAGAATCATAGAATCGCAGAACGGTTTGGCTCTACATCAGCTGTAGAGAAGGTACTGCACGATCTAGTAAAGCACAGTCGATCCAAGTTGTTTCTGTTTCAAAAATTCTGAGATATTATCTTGAAAAAAGCCAAACCCTTGCCATTTCCAATGTTCCTAGAATGGAAATTGTTCAGAACCACTTAGGGAGCTAAAAAGCACAGTTGAAGGCCGTGTGGGAGTATTTGCGTATGCACTGGCAGGGAGAGAGGGAGGAAAAGAATCAAGATAAATACAGCACTTTTCGGTGTTCAGCTGAGCTCGGTGTAAAGTCTGCACTACAGCAACTTTACAATTCCCTCTGGTTTTCTCTTCCAAAGAGGTGATTCAAAAAAAGAGGGAAGGACAGAGTTGTTTATAATGCTTTCAGTAATGTCACCTTCTACAGCCTCCTGTCAAACAACCTCACAGGCTTTCATGTTTTAATTATTCTACAACCTACCCCGCTGAGACTTGTAGAAAAATACATAGAATACATAGCTTCCCCCAGATTGATCCCACCAGAGAAAAGGGGATGTAAAATAACCCAGTATTGCAAAGTTTAATTCCTACACTTCAGTGGATGTCAGAGTGCGGAGCTGCCCCACCTTCGGAGGTTGCCTGACATTGGATCCAGACTCTCCAAAATACAGGCTCGGGTATGTTTCCAGTGTGGCATTCCTTAATTTGTTGTCACCATACATGTAGGAAAGCCCAGACCCAGACATGTGGACACTACACACCTGGAGAACCGGTATCATCGCATGGGACCAATTAAAAAGCTGCAAAACAAAGAGTATTGATCTTCTCACATGTGCATACCCCAAGGTTCCTTGCTCAGTCTTCTGGACCACATGGTCCGTAAATTCCAGGAACCACAGTCTGTTCTTGAGACCTCCAGTTGTGCCAAAGCAGTAACATGCCCCTTTTCCTGCAGAGTCACCAGGACTGACTCACATGCTCCTGCCAGCCTGGTGAAATCCCTGGGCCTGACCCCAGTACCAAAGTGACTTCCATGGCACTCATACCTTGTTGGCTCTGAAGGCCATCAAATTCAAGTGACTTTTCATGTTTTTCTGTCATCTCCTTCCTCATATGACCTGACAATAGTCATCTCCAGGGAGAAGCTACCAGGATCTATCAGGAGTCTGCTCAAAACAGGCTTCTTCTGCAGAGACCGGGCCCGCTTTCAGCATTCGCCTAAGGTTCTCCCCCTCCCTGCCTCAGCCTGTCTCTCAGCATCTACCCACCAGAAGGATGATTAGAGTGTAATATTCCAGACAGTTACGAATTTAAGTAGGATTGCCTATTTCCTGCAAACAATTGACAAAATTGTGCTACCCACACATCTGTGCAGGTACGAGTCCTGGCGAGCGTTTTTGACAGGAACAGCAACTCCTGCCAGGGCGGTTATCCTGCAGCTCCACTTCTGAGCACTTCACAGCCCACCGGCTTCGGAATCCCCGGGGATTGCCTCAGGAAACTTAAATGCAGCGGTTTTTTCTAATTCCGCTCGAGGTGTGTGGAGCTGAGGACACACCAGATTGTTTACGAAAGCAATAGATGATAAGCTACATGGAAAATATGCTTTGGAATTAAACGGAAAGAATTCTTTTTGGAAGGAACAGGCTTTTTAAATCCTCCAGTATCGGTTGGGCTTGCGTGACCTCTCGTGGTCAACTCCCTACCTTGCAGTTCCACTTTTTTACTCATGCTGGGAGCGCGCCTGTGACAATTTTGGCTACAGTTGCGCTGAACGGTAGGAGAGGTTCTGGCTTGCAATATTAAACAACAATTCCAGTGACTGAAAAAGCCATGCTAACAGACAGCTAGTGACAGTAAATAATTTCTTTTCTGAATTGATGCTGATATTTTTGCTCTGCCATACTGTAGCTTAAGCATAACAGTTAGGAACTGTGAAATGGATTGCATTCTAATGCATAAAAAATTGGCTTTAAAGGACATAGCCTTGCCTATAAACATGTAGGAAAAGTAGAAGAAGAGATCGTATTAAGTGCCACTTCTTAGCTGTACTCTGCATCTGCTGGTAAAGCCGGCTGAGAAGTCCCAACTGCAGCCTGTCAGCAGGGCCAGCAGCTGTCCAAGTTTCTCCAGTCACATACCAGCTTCTCCTCTTCCCACCACACTGCTGCTCTTGCCCTCTGCTGAAGAGGCAGGGTAGAAGTTCTCCAACACAGGTGCCACAGCTTTGCCTTCCTCCAGGATGCTGGAGGAAGCCAAGGCCAGCCTTGATGGGGCTCTGAGCAACCTGATCTAGGCAGAGATATCCCTGCCGACTGCAGGGCGGGTGGACTAGATTATCTCAGGAGGTCACAGAATCATACAATGGTAGAGGGTGGAAAGAACCTCTAGAGATCACGTAGTCCAACCCTCCTGCCAAAGCAGGT
>JAVSBS010022028.1:0-22365 GCA_033124195.1 Coracias cyanogaster
CCGCCTCCCAAAAGGGGAGGAGGATCGAGGGCAATGAAACACTTTTGGCTTGCAGGGAAGTCTTACCACAGACAGCAATAGGAATACAATACGACCCAGTGAAGGTACAGAATACATACATAAGTGCAAGCTGATGTGTTTAAAATGCACACCATTTGGTCAGAAGAGAATTACACATCAGTGCTCTCTCATAAGAATAAGCCTTATTTTCAAAGCAGCAAGATACTATTGTGATATCCTTATTTGGAAACTGGATCACTTTCATTTCAGAACCTCAATGTACTTTTACCAACCTAAGTTTACAGGAGACACACTTGCAAGTAGCCTGAGATGCACATTTTTAATTGCCTCAGTCTTCTCCAGGCATAGAAAATGATTACAGAAGTTGATAGACTAAGTTGTAGCTTTCCCATGATACAAGAAGACACTGAAAATAAAGTACTTCTCTATAAAATCAGGAGAAAATGTGCAACATTTGATAAACTCATGATTTGCCCTGAAAAATTGTCTCTAACATTAGCAGCATGTAACTATGTTTGATTGAGAAGTGGTTCTTTTCCATAAGCTCACTTAAATCTTAGCTGGGGAGAACAAGTAAAAGTATCTTTCTGTTAAATACCTTTGTGACCATTCATATAACGTAAGCATACATTATCTCTGTCCTTTCCTTTTCAATCTAGTTAATTACTCTTGTAGATTTTATCTGCTCATCCACAAAGAGAAACGTTACAGACATCTCAAATAACTCAGCAGGATAAATGATGTATTTTACTAGAGAAAAAGACTTTGACAAATGTCAGTCACATATTGAAAGCCACTTCAAAAAGAATTCTGAGTACTCAAGATGCAAATGCCATCATAGATAGTTAACATTTTCCTATCACTCACAGAGAAGTATTGTATAGGCAGTTCTACAATCAAATAGACCATAATCCAAAGCATTATCTGGATTTGTTTTTAACTGGATATCTAGTCAGAATGACAGGGAAAATTCAGAAGTTCTACTTTGCAAGTATTAATTCTATTTTTGTGTTTTCTTTTAAAAGATTTCTTTTAAAAGCTAAGCCTCAGATTTCTAATCTCATGTTTGCATGCTAGGGCATAGCAGAGAGGTAGCCTAACAGGATGGAGGCAAAGAATCTGCACAGCAGAGCACCCAGTCCTGTTCCTATCTCACTTGGACCCAGCCCAAGAGGGCTGTTTTAGTGGCACTCTACAACACCTCGTCAGGCAAACACTACAGTAAATCAACTCTGAAGATGTATTGACAGGAACAATTTGATTTCCTGTAGGAAGAAAAAAAAGAGGAATGTGATTTGTAAGCATGCAAAAGTAATAAAATAGTCTAACTAGATTTCATATATGCCAAAGAGTATAATTTTCTTGGAGGCTTCCTTACACCTGTTTTTGTTTATTTAAAACGGATATTTCAAAAAACCCTACCTAGCACAGTCACCTGCAGATTCTGCTCATGGAAAGGAAGAAGCAGTGAGTGCAGAGAGAAGATGTAGCACTCTGTAACAGAAATATTGAGACTGGCATGAAAGAAACACAGATGGAAATGTTTGTGTGCAAAAGCACCAGAAGCACCAGAGAAAGGCTTAGAAGAATGGCTGGTACTGGGTCAGGAAGACCATGAGTCTCAGGACAGAACTCCAGTGGTGAGGCTGAAGATGTTGTTGTTTATCACATTCCACAGGCCTGTGCTCCAGAAAGACCACTGCACAGACAGCTCACCCACAGAAGACTGCATCCTAGCAAGACGATGACAACAAGGTTGCAGCGTGCTATACGTACCGTTCCCTCTCCTAGCAGCCCAGTAAGGAAACAGGCTATTGACATATTTTTCAAGCATATTCTGAAGTAAAACAGCTAATGAACAGCAGTAGATTACACAGAGTAATTTTTAGAAGTGATGAAAAGACAACCACCAACTGTTGTCCCATTAACAACTTCCATCCTGACGTATACAAAAGACTGTGACACTTTTGCCTTATAACAGGTTCGCATTTACTCCCCAAATCTGCAATCCACTATTTTATCCTCTGCTTTATACAGTCATCACCGTGGTATTTCCCCAATGCAGGCATACAAAAGATGAAGCATGACACCCTTAAACTCCATCTCCTAGTGGACAACAGATCTGTACTAGACAGATAATTTCTTCTGAGCTGACATAACCCTTCTACCTCTAGCACCACCAGGGAGCAAATATCATTTTGGATCTAGCTTGAAGACTGAAATTCAAGGAGGGTTTAATACAGAATAGTTACAATTAACTTGCAGCTCACTGCTCATGAAATTATTATTTATGTGGGGAACATTCAGCATAACGCAAAGTGAAAAACATAAAGCAGTTCTGGCAAGGAAGATGTTAATGAAAATTATAGTGTTTAAAGAATTTTAACAGACACCAAAAGAAGCCATTCGTAAATTGTATTTCTGTAAAACAAACTCACCCAAGGACAAGGATTTAACCTGATATAGTGTAGCTCAAGGATCAATCTGTTTTAATGTATTATTCTGTCACTATAGATTGGTGGATTGATCACATCTTGGGTTAAGCTTTACTTGCCAGCGAGCACAAAGTAATCTGCCCAATTGATTTCACTAGCATACAGTCATCGAGCACTAACCAGATCTGATCGATATCCCCTACAGTGTAACAGCTTCTGTGTTTATCGTGCTCTAGACTTCACAAGTGACAAATCAGCGTCAGCTCCGTTTAGCAGTGACGGCTGAAGCGGTGTTCCATGCAAAGCATGTCTGGCAAGAGTCGCTCTAACGACACACCTTCGTAGTGGTTTTATCGGCCAGGTCCCGTGACGGGTTTGCTGCAGCACAAAAAGGCCTCTGTTAGAAGAGCCATGCAAAGATGATGTTATTTGGACACTAAAGTTTTGCAGGCTCAGCTTTTTGTTACTACTGCTGGTGTAAAAATACTTATTATTATAAGCCCAGTTAATTACAGTGTATCACAAAAATAGTCAGAATCACATAAAAAAAATGCTTTATTACTAGAATATATCCCCATCATATATTTCAGAAATGTAGTCTCTGACAAAAAGGATTTAAATGCTAACAGGCTGCATTTCAGAACAGATAGGAAAATGCGATGCTAGTGAAAAAGGAGAGTAGCAGCAAAAATGGGTTGAGACAGTAAACAGTTATTTAGCTGCCAAGCTGCTTCTTGGCATTCAAGGCATCCCAAACTCGATCTGCTACAAGAATTGGACTCTTATACAACAACTGTATCTTGAAATAGGCTTTGCTTTGCCTATGCTAGTTAGAAGCTCGAGGTGATTGTTATTTTGATTTACAGAATGCAATGGCAGGGGAAACAGCAGCTTTCCTGAAGCTACTTTGAATCACAGTGGAGCTATTGCTGTACCTGAAGCAGTGGTGGATTTTATTGATAAAGGTCTTCAGTGACCCTCCATTAAAAGAAATTTCAAAGCTGAGTGTTTCACAATGACATATCTGGCTTGAGAAACATTGTCAGGAATGTCTTTATGAAACTGATTCTTTCAAAACACTAAGACTTCACTGCTACAGGAGGGTCTCACATGAAGGTTCCTGTGAAAATGACTACACAAAATAGGGTGAGATCACAAGGGGGAAAAAAAAAAAAAAAGGTGGGGAAAATATCAAAGCCTTTTGACATCCAAGATAAATCCACAGGCAAGTTGTAACAATGCAGTTTTCAAGTTGTACAAGGGCCACCAGAGCAGGCTATACAACATCACACAGGTTTGGAGAGTGCTGGAGTGCATTTATTGGGCTCACACAGGAGAAGAGGCACTTGACCGGTCAGTGAAACTGCTCTGAGCTCTGAGTCCCTTTTGGGATAGCAATAGCATAGCTCAGCATGAATCCATGTTGTGTTTATCATTAGGTGTTTCCGCAATTCAGGGATTGACTCACAGGCTGCTTTGGGAGACCAACAAGATGAGGAAATTTGAGCCTGTGTTTGGAAAACACTTAAAGAAATCTCAGTTTAAAAACATCCCCAAACCAACCAGTGCACCTATAAAAGACTTAAACTCTTCTAAAATCATATTTGTATTCTCATTTTTCAATATGATGAATTTAATTTTGATCAATATTCTGTCATGAGTTTCCCAATTTTTTTTTCTCTCTAAGGTGCTTTCAGAAACACATCACTACAGACCTCACATTGTCCTAGTATGATAAGTAAGACCAATTTTTTTGCAGGTCACTCAGAAGATTTCATCTGCCCTCAGAAAAGAAGAGTAACACTTACATTTATGCAGCCATGCACACCACAGTGGTTAGCGGCATCATATTAAAGGAAACTGGATTTAATTCAAAAGAGCTGGCAGCAGTGCCAAGCACACAGAGGAGGATCCTCAACACTGGAGGCCATGAACTCTGCCTCTCTTACCACAGCCTAAGCTGAGCGTGCCAACAGCCCAGCTGGCCAACAGCCACAGCGTCCCCATCTCCCAGCCACACAACGCTCTTTTAAACTGGTTACGTGACAACCAACCACAGGGTAGCTGACAAACCCATGAAAGTAGCTACTGGCCACTAATTGTGTCGTCATCACAAACTGTTTCTACAACAAATAATTATTTTATTAACGACCACAAATTTGAAAAAAATAGTTTAGGCAGAGATTAATTCATTTTCACTCCCTCTCTCCTCAATTGATTTCTGTGGAAGCCTTTAGGGGCTTTTGAACTCTGATCTGTGACAGCTGAAGCCACCTGTGTTCCTTTCTAGTTTTTGGCGATGCCTTCAGGAATGAGTGAAAAAAGCAAAATACGCAGTTCTGCAGTAGCATATTGGATGACAAAGCCAGTGCAATTACACAGCCTTTGTCCTCTTCATTTGTGTGATAAGAAATTAAATCTTCCATACAATATGCATACTTTTACATAGTACATTCCTTTTCCTGAACTAATTTTTTAAAAAAACCACAACATAAGGATTCATCCAAAACTGCTGATGGAGAAGACTACCCACCAACACACCATTAGCTATTGCATCTTATGTTCTCAAATAAAACATGCTGTGTAGAAGTGATTGCCTTGGAAGTTATTGGTACATTTGAATGCAAACTACCAAACCATGAAAAATGAGGCATCCATTTGCTATAAAAATAAATTAGGAGGCAATGCTTTGCTGGCAAAGCCGTTTGAGTACCACAGTTCATAACTATTCATGGTACCATTAACAGATGTCTTTGCTTGTACTGGGAGCAGCCTTATAATACTGGCACATTCAGCAGTACTTTATATTTAAAGTGAGTGCAAGCAACTTTGTTTTAGAATATAATAAAATCTTGCCTGATGTAGAGATCCTATGGGAAATTATACAATAATGTTACCTACATAACTAATTTTCTTCTTATGAAATCATGATTCCCACAACACACTTAGAGCTATTCCAAGTATTGTTTAACATCACTATTTCCATGTTAATATCTCAATAAATCGTGGAAATACAATACTTCATATGAAAAGTGAGTCATACCTTTGGGAACATAAGTTTTCCTTTCTAAATTAAAAGGGGAATAAAATTGATGCTGAATGTACTGTATGTTGTTCAAGGGTAGTAGAAGTACCCAAGTGCTCCTAACAAAGCAAGGCTACATGCTGCATGCACACACACATCAGATAGTGCACAATATTGCTCAACTATAACTCTCAGCCAGGAGAACTGGGGAGCTGGTTTAAAATACAGTTGTGGAAAAACAATTGAATGCACTGTTCCTTCAGAGATTACTCAGAACTAAAAGCAAATGGCTAAGCAGAGGGAACTCCCCACCGTTAAGGCACTTGTTATAATGCTAGTAGTTGTTTTGAATAAGGATTATTTTGGATCTGTACTGGAACAATCAAAGGAATGCCATAACTCTGGCGCTTCTTAAAAATATTAAAATAATTTGGAAAAAATCATGTAAATGGTAAATTCCCACCCCCACTTCAGAAAAAGCTTAACTGTCAGAAAGCCCAATGCAGAGAACCAAACCTTAAAATTGGCACCTTTGCCATTGCATCTCCTCCCCTTGCCATTTTAGCAATAAGCTTTATAATAGATTATTGTGCATTTGTGTTTGCTTCAGAACAGAAGCCTGGCAACATAAACATGTTGTACACAGACCTCAGAGCTAGGTAGTCCAATCAACAAGTTGAGACATACTAGTTAAGAACCAGACTAATACATAACTAGGTCAGGCCCTGCAGTTAGATATTTTGGAGGTTTTTTTGGCATCCGCTCTATATTAACCAGACTTTTAAATACAGCAATCAAGTTTGGCATGGCACTATTAAAAAAGTGAAGGCTTATTTTGGCACCTTCAATAATCAGATGCTTTCCAATCAGCCTTTAGAAAGAAAGCAGTGTTCAAATCAGGATGCCCCAAGCTGCTTGTCTATTCCAGGTTGCAAGCACTGACTTCATGTTGTGTGTGAACCACAGCATGGGTACACCCACAAACCCTGCTTCTGTTTGTGCCAGGGTACAACTTTTATATTATTAAAATAGTCTTGTGGGGGGCATTAATTGTCACCACATTCAGACTCTCATTTTAACTCCCATACCCTGCCTGTTAATTTGCAGTTACAGTGTAATTTCTACCCTTTCTCTGTAGTTCCTCATCAATATACTCTTCCTTGGTGCTGCTTTCCAGCCAGAATTGAGCAGAGGTAGGCTACAAGTGAGTATGTAAGGGAAAGAAGAACCGTACATGAAGTAAACATACTTAAGAGTTGTGGAAAGTGATATCCATGCAATTTATTCAGCCTTTATTTTAGTTTTAAGATGGTTTCCTGCTCTGTCTGCTTTGCTGATCATCTCTGCTAAATTGTACAAACCTACCAGAGCTACCTTGTTAAATGCTTTCTGTAGGACACCAGTTTGCCCTTTCTGGTCCTGAAAAATAGCAGAAAAACTCTAATTAAAATGTCCCTACTTTATGTCTGAAGGAGAGAAATAATTTGAGAGTTTTGCCATTTGCATTATATTTTTTTGTATGCTTTCCAATAAGCTTTTTCTAAGCATTTGTAAAAAATAAAGGAGATTACCTTGATCCAGTGGTAGAACAACTCCCTTCTTTGTTAAATTGCTTCCACTGAATAAGAGGAAACCCCAAAAATATCTTTCCAAAGCAAAGATTTTTGATGAAAATCTTAATTTGAGGTGTTTTAATTATCCACAGACAAATTTTCCTATTTTAAATAACCAGAAGCCATAAATAATAGCTATTACCTATTTCCAAAGTAAGAAAAAAATGCTCAAATTAATATGATTATGGGTAAATGTTAGAGTTGGGTAATTAGTGATATGGACAGGGAGAAAGATCCTGACTTGAACAGATGTATATTGCCTGTGGATTAGGCTTCTTGCCATTTTGCTAAACCATTCCTGCTTGTTTCTCAGTAATGCCCATCTTCAAACTACTGCGTGAATATGGAAGGGTATTATATGTTCTTATTAATTTCTTAAAGTGAAGCAGCCAGGGAACAGGAACAATCAACTGAAAATACATTCACCCCAGATTGTAGACAAGGAAGACTAAATTCTACTTAAGATGCTGGAAACTTACTTAGAAAGAATTGCTAGAAATAGTACTTTACAAAATTAAGAAAAAGAAATGTGCTACAATGTGTTATCAAGCAGATCTTCAGACAAATAATGTCTGTTTTCTTATGATGGGTCCATCTAAGCCAACAAGTAACCAAAAATGGACATTGGGGAAGAGGTGAAGCTTGGAGCAAACACATGATGATACTTCAAATTCATCTCCTGATATCTTGTAGCTTTTAGAAGTCTTTGTATTTTATAACATTTGGTGGATTTTTTCTTTTGACTTCTGGCAGTTACTTTTTGATCATGTGTGTGTTTATCATCCAAAAACTTGATAGAACTTCCCAGCTCAGTTCTAAGTTGTGTGAAGATCAGTCTCCCTTTGCTTATTTTGAACTTGTCCTGAAAGTCTTCATTCAGGAAGTGTTTTGGAAGAGATGAGGAGTGCCTCTTCTCTTCTGCCTACAACCATACCATCTCTCTCAGTTACTTTTCCTGGCTGAGAAGCCTTAGGTTGCCTGCTTCTTGTGGAGAAGCTGTTCCATACTTTTGATCAGCTTTGTTGACTTCCTCTGAACTGTTTCAAGTGTTTAATATATCACCTTTCTGAGACAGAGCGACCAATGCTGCACACCACTGATGGAGCCGGGCACACACTCAGCTTGTACAGTGACAAAAGGAATTGTGTTTTGTTCATTATTCCATTCCTGGTAATTTGTAATATTCAGTTTGGTTTTTTGCACGACCGAAAGCTGAGCTGACATTTATGGCAACACCTCATTCCCAAGTGGTAACGTCTCAGTGTTTTCTTTTACAGAGATAATTTTTTTCCACCCTGCATGCATCACTTTGCATACATCCTTGCTGAATTTAATCTACCATGTCCTCTCCCCATCACTCAAAGTCATGCTGCAATTTTTTCCAGTAAACTGTCCTTGAAGCTCTGAAAAACCTACTATTCCCAGAAAACTTCTTCTACTGGCTCACATTTTGAGGAACCCAGAGCTCAGCCCAGAGCCCAGCAAGAGGATCTCCACTGACAGCTGCTCTACACAACAGGCCATTTACTCCTCTCCACTCTTTTTTTGTTGGGAGCAGCAAGGCCGTGGCTGCTGCAGGTGAGAGGAGGAGAAACTGGGGCAATACATTGCCCTTGCTGAGCAGGGCACAATCCCACAGTCCTAAGCAAGGCAACACAGTTGGTCACATCCTGGGACTCCCCAAGCAGTCCTGTTAGGACTAGGAGATTGGGCTGGAGACGGAGCTGGTGACAAGGTTATCTACCACGTAGGATTTTATAAAATTATGAAAGCTTGTTTTTTAACGGTAAAAACAGTTTCTCACCTAACTGTGGCAGCAGATTTATGTTGGTCACTATGGTGCAGCTGCAGTGGAGTCAGAACCGGGGAACAGCAAGGCCTCTAGCAACCTGCCAGCATGCTGCAGAAACCGAAGCCATTTCCCTCTTCTCTCTCTGTACACCTTTATCTGTGTATTTCTGCACAATTTCATCAAGTGGATAAGTATCTATGAAATATTTCCTATAAAACAGCCTTCTGCAAATTCCCTGGAGGTTACGAATGTTACCTGACAGAACTAAACAGCCCAGATCTCTTGACTGAAGGTGCTACGGAATGACAATATGATCAACTTTCATCTCTGCTTTGTTTCTCCTTCCTTGTATTTCTTTGATGAATTAAATGGAGAAACAGCTGACCAGTTAATAAAGCACTTTCACAGAGTCAAATAAATGATTATAAAAAAACCTATAAATAATTAAGAAACTCCCACTAATTTTGAGGCTGTCTAATACTATCAGATAACAGATTTCTCTTTCTCCATCTTGCTCAGTCACCACAAGAGTGCAGTTTCTTGCCTGTAATCAGGCTGCTTTTATTTGGTCATGTGTATTTGCTCTTATTTAGTAAGAGAAAGCAACACATTATTGATAATGTTAGTTACAGACGTGTCACAAAACAGGATCAAGAGTGCTTGCTGCACCAGAAACCTCAAGGTACAAATAAACTTGCTTTTTAATGCTACCTCAACTTCTGAAAAGGTATATTTATGTATATATCTGAGGTCAGTAAAATCATAGTATTAACAGTGATAAATCTTAGAGAACTTGGAGAACTTAAAGAACAAACATACTGGTCTGGATCACCTACTTATATATTCAAAATATTTTAAGGTAAAAGATGTAAATTCATTGAAAAAGCTTAAGTTGAGATGTTATTTCTGCTTTACATGTGGGCACTACAAAAACCATATTCTGGCTCTGGATTTATTTTAATTTCCTATGGAAATGGTCTGAAACATTATGACCATGCATCTAAATCATCAAATTAACCAGATGTGAACTTTCTTGTAAAAAATCTTCCCCTACTGAAAGTAGCACAAGTAGCAACCATCATTTGGGAAAAAAAAAAAAAAGATGAAAAAAGCCTGCACCAGAACCTAATTGTTTTTTATATTATTTTTCATCTTTTTGCATGTTTCAAGTCAGCCTAAAGTAATGAGGTAATGGGAAAAAAAAAAAAAAAATCAAAATAAGCAGGTAACCTCACTTGGTTACAGTATAAAAGAAGTAGAAAGGCAGTCGAGTACTCAGTCAGATTCTGTTTACCTGTATTTACACTTGACCACAAAATTGTTCAGGATTAGAGATGCAAGAAGCACACCCAAAAAGGAAGATAGACTTGAAACAGCATGAGAATCTTTTCACTTGAGCCAAGCAAATACCATGATTCCTATTAAAACAAATGTCAAACCTTAAGTTGCTGTCTTCCGTTCCAGGTTTATACCCTCAAATCCCCATTTCTGCTCACTTCCGGGAACTAGATATTCTCTTGCCGCTGGCTATTTTCCTCTTATTTCTGTTTGCCATGTCATTTTACACACACTTGGGTAGGTCTATCACTTTGTCCCTTAAAAC
This sequence comes from Coracias cyanogaster, assembly GCA_033124195.1. Classification (NCBI taxonomy): domain Eukaryota; kingdom Metazoa; phylum Chordata; class Aves; order Coraciiformes; family Coraciidae; genus Coracias; species Coracias cyanogaster. The sequence continues at coordinate 10,490 of JAVSBS010022028.1, forward strand.
TTCCTCTTGTATTCTCCAGTTCTTTCCTTTTACATGCAGGGCCTCTCTCCAGCCACCCTGAGACAGGCTTGCTGATTTGTCTATCCAGACTAATTATTTCACCCTTCTATCTTTTCACCCTTCCAATGGCTGAATTCTCTGGCAGCTAACATATTTCAACTGCTAGGTATCATCTGCTAAGTCCTTTGTTGATCTTCTGAACTGAACAGCAGGATATTTTGCTGCTCTACATATTTGAATCCCAGCTGACAAACTCAGCTAGTTAGGAACTTACCTATTTTTTTTCACAAGCAAGTTTGAGATAACCCACATGTTACAAAGCTTAGATCACTTGTGAAACAAATCTCTATTCCAGGACCCCCCAAAAAGCAATGTTCATTTGCCTTTTACCTAATTTAACGTAGAGTGGTTCCCCAGGAAACCTGTTTCTTTGGAGTGAAGCTACCATAATACGTGCTAGTCAGCTTTACCTCAATGTATCTCCTCCTCTGATCCTGCTTAAAAATTAAATAGTAAAGCTAAACTGTGCCCCACTACTTTCCTGGAGTATATGATGAGAAACAGTGAATTATGATTGCCCAGGTCTTGTATGAACCAACACGTTCTAACTGCCATGCCCAGCTGTACCATCCCTCTCTAATTTTCTTCTGAGACCTCCTCCTCCTGCTTCAGAGGGGTAGGTTCTTCTGTTCAAGGTCTGCTCTGATGGGGTATAACCCTGGTTACTGTCACTGGACTTGACCTACTTGCCTTGCTCTGGCCCATGGGGACTGCCCCCCTTGACGGGCTGCATCCCTCAGCTTCCCATCTGCTGCCCTTCGAGCAGCTCACTCTTGCTGCTCCTTGAGACTGATCAAGGAACCCCTCAGCCAAGGAACCCCTCAGCCAGTAGTTCTCTAGGGGGTCATATTGTAGGATTGCCAGGAAGGAAGGCAATCAAGAACAATAAAAAGCTTTTACACGCCTGGTATTTGTATGAATCAGTGGAAAACTACAGTTGGCAGTAATTCCGAAAACAAAGCAAAATGAGATGCTGCAGGGAGTCATTTTAGAAGCTGAGGATAAAAAAAAAAAAAAAAAAGCATTTCTCTGAAATAATCTTCACATCACTTAGCTATGTTTTCTTCTCACCCAGAAGATGGCATTAATGACGTGTGTTCTACCTGCATCTATCTTTGATGACCACAGGGATTTGTAAGCTGTTTCGCCCATTAGCTTTCTGCTGCTCTATATTAGAACAGATTCACACTCATGCCAAAAAGAAAGCACTTGCTTGTCCACCAGCTTCTTTCAAGGTGAAATCTATGTTGAATAGGAGAGACATGTTCTTTTAAAAATGAGCCCTTCTGCTGGAGCACTCTACCATTCTGTTAGAGAGGAAGAGAGAGAGTGGTAAAGGGAAAAGCAAGATAGAAAATGGAAGAGGAAGAGAAAGGAAAGTGGAAAGAGCCTTTCCACATACATACTTTAGGGCTCAATTAATACAAAACTTCCTCTAGCTTCTTGATGTATGTCTTCTATAATTCTTCCCTAACTACAAACTTTAGTGCTATGGCCCATCATATTGAAAAATATCTATAGAACAGCATTCAAGAGCAATAATTTCTTTGTAACATACTAACCTGGAGCTAATAAAAGACTGTAGTGTAGTTCCACTTAATAAACATATTTTAAAGCCAACCATAACCCCCCAAATTATTTTAAATTGCTGTGTACCATTTTGTAAATATAATTATCAGCCTTCATTTCAGCTGCTAACTTGGTTGAACAGGCTAAGCTGGCAATCACTCATTTGTGCACCATAACATTCTGGAACTCATTGCTAAAGATTTACTCTTGGCTGATGATGTAAGAAATTGATTCCTCTGCAATCAACATAAAAGACTAACAAAAAAAATGTTCATATAGTACACAATGAAGGCTGCAGGGGAGAAAAGTCTAACATCATGGTCATTTACATTGCTGTTGAGGTGTTAATTGAGCATTTAAATAAACTTTTAGAGAAGTCAGAACACGTTGCTCCAATATTTTTGGCATTTTAATAGCGTATTATCTGAAATATTAGCATTCTATGTATAATAGCTTGGAATGCCTTTAAATCATGATACCTATGATGACAGGAAAAAGGATCATCTAAATTCTGGTTATTGCTATAGGAATAGAGGTGTCCGATTAGGTTTACACCAATTTTACTGCCCCTTAACATTTCAATGTTAGAGGACCTCTAAGTCAGGGCTTCTGTTTTCTTTTTATTAAAAACAATGGAGAGGCAAAGTTGTTACAAGTAATCTACACCAAAACTTAACTTTGCTGCTGCTGTACCCATGTCTTTCTGCACCTTAAAAATTTATCAATAGCAGCTGATTAAATACTTGCATCATTGATATCACAACACTACATTCCAAGTTCTGTTGGTATTTCTTTGCTAAATCCCAATTTTCAGGGGTTTATTACTCCATTTTCTTATATCTCACTGAGCACTTATTATTATAAGAGATTATGTATGAAACTTAATTAGTTCAATTTTTATTGATAGCATTTATTAGAAGGTCCCCAGCTTCTACTCGACAGCTAGTGGATAAAGAAGATGCAGCCAGGGAGCTCAAAAATTATTTTAAAACCAACACTCAATCTAATAGCATAGAAAATTAATCAGAATACCCTTAAAAAGGCCTGAAGTTTTTTTGGACAAAGATGCAAAATGAAGCAGGGATTGCAAATTCCTGAGCTGGTGGGATATCTCTAGAACCCCTGGGAGAAGATTCACCACTGTCAGTTCCTGGCAGAAATGTTAAGGCCAGCTAGGATCAGTTCCTCCTGGGGAAAGCAGGCATCACTTCGAGGAGATGCTAGGTGCTAACAGGATGTATGACATTTGTGATTCTTGTAAAAAGCTCGGATTAATCCAAGCCAAAGCAACTGACAGATAAACAAATGTGCATTTGCTTTAAACATACTATTTACTTCCTCATAAAACATGACAACAAATATACGTTGAATCAAAATAAATCCAACAGATCAGGCTGACACCTAGAAACTGTATCATCTGCCATGTGAACAGAGCTTTAAAGCTATAAAAGCACTTTTTCTTTTAGCACTGTAAACACTCACACACATTGCCAGTAACTGAGGAGCACACCATTCAAAACTTGCTTTAAGTCACAAATACAACGAGCTTGGACACTGCCTAAACCATGGAGAGGTGTTATCCACTGCAACAAAAGGATGTGGTTTAGAATGCTCTTCTAGGACACACTCTGGACATCGGTAGGCTCAGTTAGGTCAAAGTTATTGTTCGTTGTGGAACAGAGGGAGAAAAGGTAAGGCCCTTCATACTTTTGGATTAAAACACTTATACTGTTAGGCTGTGTCCCATTTTTCTTAGTCTTCAGAGAGCTAAGAACTTCCAGCATTCCTCAGGACACAGCACATAGGTGCAGTGACTGATGCTGCTTAGACTACTACAGTTCATTCTTTACAGAAAAACGGGTTAAAGAATAATTACTGCATTCTTTTGCAATTCCCCCCTGCTACAGTGATGTTTCAGTTCCTGTATCAGCAATAAGGATCAAAGCATTCTCCTAAAGATGCTCAAAACAGAAGAACTCAGAAAAAAATGCACATTTCAGACAGGAAAAATGCACTTACATTGCAGAATTTCATCACACGAAGGTATATATTTCTTTTGACAAACCAGTCAGGAAAAGGATAGAGAAAGCATCAGTTGTTGGATGAAGAGGTTTATCAGGGATGACTATAATACAACTTACGAAAAAATACAAAATATAGCTTAATTCCCATAGATACCACACAATATGACATGCTCGTATTAGTTATAAATCAGTAGGGGATTTTCCTAAAAGAACCCCAAACTACATTTTACCTAATTTCAATTTAATTTCAACACACAGGACATCTGAAGGGTTCTATATACATGCCAGCAGCTTCCACATTTGGATGCTGCTGTAAACATGAAGAAAAAAAAGCCTCTTTCCTTTCATAAGACTCACAGACTTCTAAATACAGTAGTGAGTGAGAAAATCTGGAAGGAGTCCAGAAGTTCTGCACACAGCACAACAAACAAACAAACAGAATTTATGCGGAATAACCATAGAGTTACTTTGTTGTAATGTTCTACCCTCTCACAAAGTAGCTTTTACTCATTTGAATTTGCAAATGAATCCTGTATATTTACATAAGCAAGCACGAACAACCCACTCTTCCCCCCCAAAATCAAACTAAGTGCAGCTGCAGATTTTGACCCCACGTTGCCAGACACTATTACCCCATCCATCTTACAGCTAAATACTCTTCCTCTGCACACTATTCTGCAGCCTGTAGTCTTTTCAAACTGATTTTATTACAAATATTTTCCTCAACAGCTACACAAATTATTTTGTGCCATGCTATGCTAAGTAGTTGTGCGTTTTCCCAGATTCTAGCCTTTTCTGGGTGTCTTTATTACAAAACGGAAACATATGGCTCTGTTTCAAGTGGCTAATTGGCAGTGTCTTAAAGTGCTGTTAAGAGGTTCAATTATATGTATAACATCTGATAATCTGACTGTATTTTATTTAAGACTAGAAACTACTTCAGAAGTCAACAGATGGCAGCAGATATACTTTAGTCATTTACTACTATTTCTTTAACAGTATTGACTTGTCATTTATTGAAGTAGAGTTTGAATGTAGAGGGTGGCATGCAATGAAGAAAACATCACCAGTAGAAAAAAAAATTAATAGTGAATGGTTTTGCTTTTTTTTTTCGTTTCAGTTAATTACAAATGTTTCATAGAAGGCATACAAGTATCATAATCCTGTTGCTATACATAGGTGCAAAACTACACTTCATACCACATGGTGCAAAAGAAATTGCCTCAGTGGATGGAAAAGGCTTCTCACTCATAGTGCTTCCATACAACTGAATTCTATACTGTGGATAAGGTTATGACTCTTGTAGGGTTATACATTGGGATGTAGACCCCAAGTAATGTTTATTTACATCTCAATTTCCCTCAAGAGGATTTTGGTGTCCATAAGTAATAAATCTTCATTACTACCTTTAACTGGGATAACCACTACTGCAAATAACCAAGAGTCTGAGATTTTGCTGTAGCAGAAGAAATGAACTTTATGAGGTAGGTAATTACAGGACTGACAACAGCAGGAGGGTGGCTCTTCCTCACAAGAACTACTTGGCAAGGTGTGCCCAAAGTCACTTTAAGTAAATGACCACGACAAAGAAGCCTTCCTCAACAGAAAGATGATCCTTCTGCTAGCTGTTTCCAAAGTAGCTGTATAGTTTCCCTTACTTTACGTCTTTAAATGCAAGGTGTCTTTCCCGCTGTACTTCAACAAGAAGAAAGCTTTAGATGACAACTTGCCACTACATGGACCTCAGGAGCAAACAACTGCTCAGTACACTGCTTGTTTTGCTCAACTGCCACGTGAAAATCAGACAAAATAGACAGCTAGAGTACTCACCACTGACATCTCCCACTTATTTTGAAGGTAAGAACACCACACCATTATCTTTCATAACATGCCAGAGCAGATATTCTTCTGAGTCCAATATAGAACAGGATAGAAATTCTGACAAATGAAGAGGAAAACAATAATCCCCCAAACAGAGATTAGGGCACAAAAGGCTGCTGTGCTGTTGTATGGTGTTATACGGCCATTTCCTTCCTTCAGTGTTTTCTCAGGTGTGGTGGTTATGAACTGCTTGTTCAAATTAGGGATGAATGGGAGGAAGACCAGGTTTTCAGTTCCCAAATTGTGCTCCAGACATGCAAAGACCCAGATCTGCTCTTTTCCCAACTTCAGTTGGGATATTTCATTGGGTGCAATACTGTTGAAATAGCAAATCAAACCTTGATCATTACATAGCCTAATACAAACAATTGAGCTTGTGAGAGAAGCAGCATTATACATATCCTGGGGTTTAAATAATGAAGATAGTCTGCACTATATATTATAAACCAAATCACTATCTTGCAGCATCTTAAACGTTTTTCTTTTAAGACATACAAATATAAAAACTGAAGTGTGAGGGAGTTTAAAGATAGTTCTACTGCAGAACATGAAATTCTTTTGATTAATCTGGCATCCCAATTGTATTGCCTTCAGATCCTTTGGGAGCATCTTTCCAGAAAATAAGCAAGTAATGCTTTATAAATATGTAATCCCCTTTACTAATCTAAAAATACATTTTCTATAATTTTTTGAGAGTAATTTAAAGTTTAAATTCTTGTCTTAATGGAAGGGCATTATTACTGATAAAAATAGAGTATTTATGTTCTTACAGTTATTGCAAACATTTTATCTGTGATTTTTTCATAACCACTCTAAACAACAAGCCATTTTAGCTTTTAATATTAGTGCTTTAATATAGTAGTGGAAAGAGAACAAACCAGAGCATTGCATTATTTGAGAGATGCGGTGCTCCAATCCTAGTTTATTAATCTTAACAGAAAACACCTTTTATTGAAAATACATGTTCCATTATAAGAAAAAAAAAAAAAATCACTATGTTCTTTGAAATGCTCCTTGAATTCAAGGTGTGCTGTGAGCAAAGCATTACATATATCCTCAGCTCATGCATAGATTTCCCACTTGCCATCTGGTGTGCATATATTACACATTTGTATAATAACATGCACAGCTATTGTTTTAAATATAAGTTATGAAAGCCAAGTAGAATATATTATAGCTGACAACTCATTTTTCCCCAACAGCTTTTGCACAGACATGTTTATATTATCTTAATGTCATGCTGTAGCATTCAGAAAATAAGACTGTGCAGAAGCAAATTCAAGAGCTAACTTCCAGCCCTCAGTACACGTTTGGCATGCTCCAGGTGGAGAATATGTGACTGGTTTAGTCCTTTTGACTGCACGGACTAGAGGAGGTTTCATTGCATTTCAGTTCAAATCAAAATCAAGAGAGCAAAATCCTCTCTCTTTGGGCTGGTGAGGGTATTTACTCTATTAGATCATGACACTTGATGACTTGGCTTCAGACCTTGCCATGGAGTTGCACCCAAAATATCTTACCCTGCTGAGCAGAGCAGGCTCGGACAGCTACTTTTAAGATCCAAAGCCAGCGCCCACATGGCAATATGCTGTCTCAGGATGACATAGCACTACGCAGTCACAAACCGGATTTAGAAAAGTAGATTAACTTAATGACAATATTCACATTACTGGAAGTTAATCTTTACTAGTTCATTAGTATATGATGATAGTTTAGCAGATTCCACTCTATTCCAAAAAGCTTCTACTCCTTCAGCCCTGTTAGACAAATGCAGGGAACAGATTTATGCCTACTAGAAATATGACCCAAGCTGACCACAAAATTTTTCGAAGCCTCCTCCCTTCTGTTCTGCTGCTGCCTGGTTTTACCAATGGATAAAGTATTTGGTGAAGGTTTTGACCAATAGATGAATTTTGTCTGCAGAACATCTATATGGATTTTGTGGATACTTACAAAATGAGTAAGGGGGAGATAACTTGATAAAAATTTAAATGACATAAAAATTAATGCTTCAGAGATTCTTGTAAATGTTGGAGGTTATGCTAATTTACATTATTAAAGAATAATTAATTTAGCAGTAGGTTAGAAAAACTTCAGCAGTAAGTTTGGGGAAAGGTTAGTAATCAGAAATGCGCTGCTCCCTAACAGCTCACAAACTACTGGCACAACTCTTTTGACAAGTCGGATGTGACAGTTAAAGCAAACTATTAGATCATGATCACAGAATAAAGTTTTGCAGCTTAAAAACGTTCTTGAATATTCTTTCACATGTTTATTTTCTCCTCATGTATTCATAGAAGATATTTCTAAAGCACAGAAGTTTGTGTTTAGGCTGACACACTGGCTCTATGCTGGTGCAACAGAATCCTGTCAAATGTCTTGAATTTTATTTTAAATGTCTGCCATATTCATTTAAATTACACTTGACTCCTATTTGCTTGTCATATCTGATAATCTGAGACCTGGAGACATGCCAGCATTGAAACGCTTTGCTTAGACCAAATCTCCAATTCATACAAAACTCCAAATAGTGTTTATCTAGAGATATGTTGCCTTTGCTGTTCTAATGCTGAGCAGATTATAGCCTCCTACTTCCTACAACTTCTTGGGGCCTTACACAAACGCTCACAAGCAAGTATATGGTCTTACTCTCTACTCAAGTTACATCAGTCACAAGGAAAACAACCCTCACTCATTTGTCAAGGCAGCCAGATGCAAGAGGGGGAGCGAGAAACCATGTGTGAATATGAACTAAAACTAAGTGACAGGACTGTCATCACAGTGGTGCAGCATCTAATGCAGTTAAGTAAATTACAACAGCAGAAGCTTTTTAACAGTGAGCAAGGGGTTATTTAGGTTTTAAGAAAGAACATCTCCGATTTACTTTTCTTTCTTTTTTAAAGTATTGCAAATTCAAGAGACATAGAAGTTGTACATTATAGTAAAATTAACAGGGGACTTGAGGCAACAGTATGTAATATTTTAATATGAACTGGAAAATGGAAAAAACCTGACTAGTATTTTTGAATTGCATGTACATAGCCAAATGATTGGTTTAACCAAAACACATTTGTGAAAGTAAAGGTATTAGTATTCTGATCAAAAACATTTGCTAAAACGTAGCATAAATTATGATGTGCAGACAGCTAGTTTGAGCTTTAAAATCTCTAATTCTGTATCACTAAAATTATCTAAAACTTGTAAAAAATTTCAGTCTCTTAATTAGTTTCTTTGATTTCATTCCTTTTTGAGTCTCAGTTGAGGATCCACCTGATTCTTGGACCTGCCACCGTTCTCTTATCCTCAAAATAAAGGTAATACATATAAAACAGGCAAAGAATATAATTGAATATCAACTCATATCAACTATATCATCTCATATCAACTCGCTGAACCTTGAGTTGATAAAAAAATCTACAAAGCCCTTTCAATACTGGGAGGGATTTTTTCCTTTAAGTTTTTGGTGAAGGGGCAACAATATTTACAGTGTGAAATGAACCGAATTCCTACTTGCAGAGGAATTAAAATAGCAGAAGGAATTTAAGCTGCTTCAACAGGGCACATTCAGCATCCTCCGTTGCACACAGAGGATATAAGGCCATGACGTGCTTTTAACTTCTTTTGAAGCAAATCTTCAATAGTAGAGAGACATATCTTAGTAGGTGCACAGAGAGGTTACTGATAATATTCAAAACCAAATTGTATTTCATCCATACCCCTTTTTATCTTTATTCATTTATAGTATTCCTAAAAAAAGTGTAGTTCAAACTCTTTTCACAGCACGAGCACGGTGCACCCATTGAGAAAGTGCATATAAATACATAAATGGAAGAGAGAGTAAAATGCCATAGCTGAAATTAGTTACCTGGGGAAACATCAAGGCATTTAGCTGTAGTTACTGTTCAAACAGATTTTGCCGCATAACATTATGCAAAATAATACTATAATTTTCATTTTAAAATTATAAGAATTAGAAAGAAATTGTAATTAAGGCAATGTTTCGACCTCCCAGTTTCTCACAAGCCAAACAAACCAATGCAGATTCTCACATGTATTCTAGCAGACTTATTTGTGTATTAGCAGAAAGAAACACGAGACCAAATCCAGTATCTCAGCCCTTTGTCCATAGCTTTCCTTAAGCTAATAAAAAATTGTGTGTACTAGAAGAAGGTCCCAGTCTCTGTACAGGCCTGACAGGGCAGGATCTCAAAAACTTGTCTGTCTTTGTTAAGGCTCATGAGTTTGGCTGCAGCTCCTGGGATCCACAAGGACAGGGGAGGCTCTTCCGAGCTTTATGGGACATGACTGAAGGGGAAGCAAACTGTGATATGAGACTATATAAAAATGCAAGTAGAGCTTGTGCCCGAGGGAAAGAGGTGGTTGGTGTTTGTAGTGTGTGCTTCTTGTGAAGACTTCGGGATGTTGATAACAACCTGCTGTGAATTTTTGCTCCCTCTGAGGAAGGCTGGTGCTGCTGACCTTAAATGCCAGAGGGATGTTGGAAGAGTGGGTGCAACAACAGAGGGAAGGGGTAGTCACTAGTAAGTTTTCTTCTAGAATAAATTTTAAGGGTGTTCCTAATGAGGGTTTTGATATTAATTTGGATTGTGAGTGTTAATATTATTGTAATTGCTGTTGGATTTTGATTATGTTGTGAAGATTTTAATTGGGCTAGTGATAAATTCTTGGGTTTATGTATGCATTGTTCCCTTTGGGATGCAAGACTTGGAATATAATGCTTCCTTATGACTGAAAATGGAAAAGGGAAAAATATAAAAAGGAAATCTCAATTCAGACATGCTTTTACAAGTTCCTTTTTACTCTTCTCCTTTCATACCCTTTATTTATTCTTTCCAGTTCTGAAATACAAGGAGATTGACTGTTTTGGTAGGAAAATATTGTCATATCAGTATAAGTTGTAAATAAGTCACAAGAAAACAACAGATGTTCTACAGTATGAAACCTTTACTCCCCTAAAGGAGTCAAAGCTGAGTTCTGTATTTACTTAGATCTGCATTAATGAATATGATCCATCTGATGAAGTGACAGTCTAATGGCAATGCCATGGCAACCACTAAAATCACTGAAGTGTGAAGTTAGCCAAAGCAGCCAGGTCAGTTCCTTTTGAACTTCCAAGTAGGACCTTGAAGTGGGAATCACTTGCAGTAATTTAGAAAAGGAAGTGAAACCTGATTATTACTGGTCACAAATGCTTGTTCACTTATCCTGGAGGAAATGATCTCGTGTTGGCAATTAAGAGGTAATTAGCAGTTTCCTGCCTACAATAAACACATCCAGTCAGTAATTTTCCATTCTCAACCTTAGGGCAAGTGAACTACTGCCAGTTGCAGATGTTTAATGATGTTCAACCTCAAAACAATCTCAGCCCACAATTTCAGAAATGCTGCTTTAAGCATGTTAACTCAGGGAATGTGAACTTTCATATAATAGATTAATTTGCTAAAAGATAGCATATATTTTCTGTAGGTTCTGATTTAATATCCTACAGCAGATTCAGGCATTGAGATTAGCATTCATGTATGCATGTGGATGAAGCTCTACACTCTGCTTGCAGTACACAAATGCTCCTATGATTAATCAGTACTTTTATTAGTTAGTATGGAAACAAGCAACCTATTCCTGAAGACAGAAGTAAAATGATCAATAAAGGGCAGACACATCAGTGTGCAGCTGCAACTGGGAATCTCCACTATTTCAATTATACCATCAATAACAAGGTCATTATTCTTCTAATACCTTGCCAACTGTTATTAAAGTAACAGGACCTGGCTGAAAATCTCACCTATGATTCCTATTTTATTCTGTTTATATTTAAGCATTCACTTATTTAGGGAACCTCTGCATCAAGGCACAGAGCACAAGCACAGAATAAATATCAAAGAATAGTTTGAGTTGCCTCAAGAATGATTTTGTGAGAGATGCAATCTGAAAAGTACCTTCCACACATTAGAATGTGTCCAAGGAAGATATTTTCATTAATATTAAAAGTACACAGAAAAATAACAATCAAGAAAAATCATCTCCATGAGACATTACTCCAGAAATATATAAAACAGTAAAAAAAAAAACAACTCTTTCCTAAAGTTTGTGGTAAACTTCTGATCAGTGTACAGGTCAAGAACTAGTTTCATAGACTGTCATTCTACTTGTACTACTTCCAACTGGCTATTAGTACAAAATAACTGCCTCCACAGGCAACCTATGTTTTTATTACCTCAAAACTGAACACCTTAGCTTGTATTAAGGCAGCTTGTTTCATATTTCCAAATATGCAGCACACGGACTAACTTTCTATTATAATAAAGTCCTGAAATGGTTCAC
>JAVSBS010022028.1:22375-56117 GCA_033124195.1 Coracias cyanogaster
GGGTTGGAATGTGGCAGCAATGTGATTTAGGAGACACACGTCATTAATCCACTTAACAGCAAAAGTTCATCAGACACAGAAGCAGAGTCCATGAACTGAACTGAATGACTGAGTAAAGATGTCGAAGTAATCATGTGATGCAAATAAAAATCAAAAGCTTTATTACCATGCTCAACATGGAAAATACAGCTATTGTGCATTTAGAAGTTTATTGTATTTAGTATGTTATATTAGGAGTTTACTTGGAAGTTCTTTCATGCAGTAGACGCACAGGTGTGTGTCTGTGGGATCATTCCTAATCAGTGTGTCACAAGTACTTTTGATCCCAGGATAGTGGGATGTGTGACACAAAGAAAGCTCTACAGGCTCAAAAAAAATGTTAATGTACCACAACAGATACTAATATTTGAAAAAATATAACCTGTTTTGGTATAAATTAAAATCAGAAATGTCATTGTGACAGAAGAAACCAATTCTTATGTTTAAGCCTCCCTCATTTCTCTACTGAGCTTTTCTGTTAAACTCTGCAAACTCTTCACAGCCCATTTATTTTATTGTTCTGTTAAGCTTGTGGCACTTTTTTCAAATCAGTGTACAAACAGCCTTTTAAACTTCCCTAAATAGTGCATCAAGTGCATTTCTTAATATTATCAATCAGTCTCTGCTATACATTAGGTAGTTCAGAAAGTTTATTTTCAGTTTCATCCTAAATCAGATATTTAAGTTTTAGACAGAAAGCTTAAATAAAGCCTGTATGGAATCAAGCATGAAGTTAATATGTGCAGTATATGCTGTGGAGTTGTGCATGGTTTCAGAAATGACCTTGTGGAACTATGCTTATGAAAATGATGAAATCTGAGCAAGGAAGGGAACTTATGAGAAATAAAGACCAGGCTTTAAAAGGGGGATAGAGGAAAGAGAATGGGGAAATCATCAACGTTTTTTTCTATTACTGACAAAAAGTAATGTAACAAAAGAGATTGCAGTTACCTTGCTTCCCTAGACTAGCTGCTGATACTTAAAATCCCACATGCATGAATTAACAGATTCACTTCAGTATCTGAAACTGCCTGCCATGTCAGCATTCCAGTGAGGACTTACTGCTCAGGTCAGTGTTTTCTTGCTTATACTTCTCATTTTCAGAACTTTGCCTGTAATAGACAAGTTTAAAAATCAAACTAACTGCAACGGCTTCTGTTTGATAAACAGCCATACCAGATTTCCTTTAACCCTCTAACAGCCTGTGCTCTTTTCGAGAACACTAATGTGCATGTACATACAGATTTCACTGGGCGTCGCTGCAGGCATTAAGGTGAAAGAAGATGATGGATTGTTTCTTACTGTGCTTACCAAGCCTCCTGCCATGATCTGTCTTCAATTTACCTTACTCTATCTCCTATAGTCCCTGAAATAACTCAAACTCTGGTTTTGGTTTCAGTTTGGTTTGCTCAAATTCAAGAGCAGGGAAGAAGTGCTAAAGAGCCTATGTTTCTGTATACCAGAGAAGATGAACAGAAGGCACACAGGCACGTGCAAAGTAAAACCAGAACTTCATGCATTTAGTTGTAAATCAGTGCTTGCAAACACTTAAAAAATATTTTTAAAATAACTTTTAGGAAATTCTTTAAGTCTTAGTAATCCAAAAATGGAAGTTGTGTTGGCAACAATCAAGAATAAAATTGAGGCATGAATAGGAAAAGTCATCGATATTTGACTTGTTGGAAATGCGGTTATGGCAGGGGAAGCTAGCAGCTAAGGCTATCAGAGTGAGTATTACAGATGAAGTACTATTTGGGGCAAAATGTAAGCTATGCCTATAAAACAATTCTCTGTACTTCAAGTTATGTTCTCTTTAAGTCTTACTTCTACTGGATTTACAAAACAGCAGCAAAGAATTGCACACTGGAAATGTTCTTGTGTGCAGAACCAGCTTTGTTCTCTCAGACTTTCATTTCAGTAATAGTTTAATGAAGTCCACAGCTGTAGACACTCCTTGTGCTGCATTTAAAGGACTGCAAGTTAGAAGTTGATAGGGGCATACAATTTAATATCAAACATCAAAGCTTAAATCTGCTTGGATTGGGAATACTGGGTTATTCTTCAACAGGAATATAACAGCACAACAACTTTGTCCTCTCAGGTTCCAAATTTCTCAGAATTCAGGTTTTATGGGCAGGGCCCACCTTTACCTTTTACACTTACAGAGGTGAACAGACAATGAAAACGTACTCCCCTAATCTGAATGAAACAGACTCCAAGACTCCAGAGCACATGACAGTGGAGCTAAGGGAAGCCTCAGGCATTCTGCCACCCCAAGGAAGCTTCAGTGTATTTCTAACCCAGCTTTGTCAGTTCTTTATTTCACTGCTTTACATTTTTATTTCTTTTTATAGATTGAAGCATCCATCTGACATAATACAAGCATCCTGTTATGACTCACTTTATGTATATTTTATTCTCATTGATTTTTACTTTCTCCATCTTTCTCTTTTCCATGTACTTTCTTTTTTATCTCCACATATCTGTTTTCCTTACATGACACATTTCTCTTTCTTTCCTGATATCCATCACTTGTAGCTATTTTGGTTTAGTGCTGATTTTCTTTTTCTTTTGTCTTTTAGCAATCCTAGATATTGGATTCCCCACATTTATGACCCTTGGTCACAAACTCAGTCATTCAGTTTCTTGCTTATCAGCAAAGTATGACCCATAAACACAGACTGACAACTCCAAAATATTTACTAGGAAAGACTTTCTTTTGCAAGTCAGCTTTCTCTTTCATCAGACAAAGTATTCGGGCTGAGTGGAGCTTAGCTCTTACTCAGGAGCTCTTGGATGATACAGAGCTACTTAAACCCTGAGCAATCTCAGCATTTTCCTACTACTTCTGCTCCAGTGCCTTCTATTGTGTCAGCCTTCACCCACTCTTTTCATTTAGATTCTTCCTGTACTATACACTGTAAATAGGAAGGAAGACATAGGGATAGAACAAGAAAAATACTTTGCTAATGTGTAAAATTTTATTATTCTAGAAATCTTTATACATCCTGCGAAGCTGTTCATAACAAGTACCTAGTTGATTACTTCTATGTCTGTCAGAGAAGGATTCATAAATGTTCATAAACATTCATTTTAAAAGTAGTGCTTTTGTGTTACATTTTCAAGGTAAGAAATTAACTGTTGTTAGGTATCACTAATTCACTCTTAAAGGTGCATCTAGATTTAGCCCATATCCAGGACTAAACTATAGCAGTTGTTCTATCACCCAGTGACCCTTGGCAAGCCAAGAAGGGGCAATGGGAAAAGGACAGGAGAACCATCAGTTGAAATGAGAACAGATTTAATGAAACAGCAAAACTAATATTAATACTAACACCAAGATAAAGTATGCAAAGTCATACTTAGCCCAGTGAGTGTATGGCGGTCACAATAACCAGGAAGGCAGTCCTCAGGAGCAGAATGGTGAAGCGAGCCTTTTCAGGAATGGAGCGGAGCAGGAAGAGCCTCACTCTTAGCAAGCTTCCCCCTTTATACTGAGTGTGACATTTCTGGGATGGGATACACCTGCAGCCAACGCAGGGCAGCTGCCCTGGCTGACTCCACACTGCTAATGGCCTGCGCGTCATGGCTGGCCTGGGATTCTGTCCCAGAGAAACCAGGACAAGGTGGACATTTATCTCTAGGAAATCCCTATTTCCTCAATTATTCTTGCTTAAAAGCCCAATTCTGCAGCCATTAAAGTATGACACAATTTATAGTAGACCATGGTGGCATTTTTTTAAATGGAAGCAACATTCTCCTGCATTTTCTTTTTCCCTGATGAAAACCCATCTGAATTCCTGCCTGTGATTAAGAAACTGGTTCCTGCCTTCACAAATCTAAGCATATATGTATTTTTACTGAATGGCATACAATGCATGTTGTTTGGCTGGATGGAAACTATCATGGGAAGAAGGAAAAATAGCATGAAAATGCTTCCAAAACTAACAGCGTTCCAGACATAATAAATCTATATATCAGCCCTGATTTGCAGCTGTAGTGTTCATATGTATGAAGTATTTTTTCAGAGGTAAACTTCTGTATGCCATTTTAGATATTTCCACTTGGCTCTGAAATTGAGAATAACATTTGCGAGAAAATAAATGATAGCAGGCAAAAAACCAAATCTGTGCATGTTGTCTAATATTTCCTGCCTGAAAACATGTTGAGAGAGAGAGAGAATACTAAAATGAAATGTTGATGTATTCAATATTAGCAATTTATTCCTGACCTGCTTTCTGCTTTTCTATATTATGCTATTTTTACTCTGCTTACGTAAACCAAGAGGCTTCAAATATATAAGTAAGGAAAATGTCTGCTCTGGGAGAATCCAAGAAAATGCATCTGTACTTGTGGTTTCATTTGGTCCACAAATAGGAAACATATTTTCATCTAAGTAGCTGATGCCCTTCAGTTAGCATTAAGTGGGAGTTCTCAGCAGTGGTAGCAATATTCTATATATCATGAAATGATGTCGAGAACAAACCAAAACAGATATAAAGAACATTGCTAAGAATAAAGTTTTAAATGAATCTTCAAGCCCCTGGATTTATATTTCAAAATGAAATGTTATAAAATATTTTTCTTTGGATTTTCATTCTAAATCAAGACTGAAATCAACCCATGATTTCTGAAAGCTTGCCACAAAAAGTTGTTTTGCTGAAAACCACCTGCTCAGCTCATCTTAAACAGCTAATCATTCTGAAGGAGCAAGAAATAAGGGTAAGGACAAGTACCAAAATTGTCAAAAGTACACTGCTTTGGTTGTTTGGATGAATTCTAGCTCATCCAGTACAAAAGAGATGATACCAAACTTTGAGTTTTTCCCGTTCAGTATTGAATAATATATATATTGCCCAAGGAAGCAGGTGGGCTTAAAATTAACAGGTTCTTGCTGGACTCAGAAAATATGCATAAAAGAAATACAGACAATTAATGTATGTTGAATATCCAAAGTTTCTTGTTGGGTGCTTTTTGTTCAGTTGGGTTGTTTTTATTGAAAAAATAAATAATTCTCTTTTATAAATTTCATCTGTGGGCTCCTGGGGGGAGAAGCTGTTATATGAGGCTGTTAGTGTCATGAAACAACTGGCCATAATCATTTTCTGCATCTGTTGGTAGAACTTTTTCTCATTAGACCCCCCATGTTAGAAATGTCTGTCTTTGTCGATTCCTTACAGCAGTGACGGCTGGTACTAAGTTCTCCTGACATCTTGTGGAATGTTTTATACTAGAAGATACCTATTATTATTTAATGCTGCTGTGTTCCTTCCCATGACTTAATTGTTCCACACTTTCTGATCATTGGAAGGGAGAGCTTGAGCTAAGACAGAAAAAGAAGATGTGTTTTGCTCTCTGCATTGCTTATGGAGAGAGAAAGAAGCAGCACACTGAGTTCAAAACCTTTGTATGGGAACACTGAACTGTTTCAATATTATAAGATGCACTGCAGAAAAGAAGTCATTCAGTAAAACATTTTCTTATTTAGTTAGAGCTAGGACATAGGTTCAAGTTCATAATTAATATTAATCCATGTTAACTGGTATCTTAAAGATGTTTGCCAGATAATGTTCCCATTAATCTGCCCCTAAAGACAACTCAGCCTTGTCTGATAAGCCGGGATCTGATCTCAGTTACAGCTGAATAAATCTGGTTAAGAGCTGTTCAAGTTGATGATATTACTCTGAATTGCATGCAAATACCTGAGTTTATTCTGCTAGTTCCAAAAAGCAAAATGACATAATTAACCACTAATTCAGAGGCTAACTGAATAAATAATTTCATACTGATATCTAATTTTTTTTTGGGTAGTTAGTAGTATTGCCCCACACAAGGCTGTGTATTCTGCTTTCCTGTTCAAATGATAAATCATACATAGGAAAGAAAACATGATGATACAACTACTGATAAATAAGCCCATTGGGACAGAATGAGAATGTGCACAAATATCAGACAAATCTCTCATTTTAAATTAAGTTCTCACTTGAATCAACTGATCTTGTAGTTTCCTGGACTGGAAACAAGCCTCTTTGGCTGGTATCTGAGAGCTTGGCTCTCTCTGTGTGTGTTTCTATTCCAGTTGCAGGCAGCAAAGCATCTGAGTTTCTAACCTTTTTTTTGCTGTTAAAATTACACAGTGCACTTCCTCTAACTCTAATGAGAATTCTGTAAGGACTTTTGGTTCTTTTATGACTTCTAGAGAAGGACAATAATCTTATTTTGAACAATTCATATGACTCGTATTTTTTTAATCTTAAAAGTTGATTAAATAATCTTGCACATAAGTAACATATGATACATTTTTTTCCTCTTAAAGTAATGTGAAGTTGCTCCCGCAAGTTGTCCCACTTAAGGTCAAAAGAAGATAGCATAACAAAAAACAGCATAACAAGAAAGTATATTTGGCTGCTTGCAAAGAGCAGATCTAAGTAACACAGTCCCAACACAGTCACAGTTCTGTGTATTTACAATAGCTATTTCTAAAGACATTGTTTTCAGACAAGTTATGCCAGGCTAACTCCCAATGAGTAGTGCTTCCTTTCAGAAATACAGGTGAATATTCCTTACACACATGATGATGAATGTGCCCTGAGACTCTCAGCATGTGAAATCACTGAAGTGAGTGGGGCTTCACAAGGACACAGTGGTTATCTTTTAAGATTAGGGCTTTACTGAGTTGATGGCTTTATGGTTACAAAAGGAATCCCTTTGGTCCACAAAATCCTTACCAGTAAAACTGAAAGCAGACTGCCCTAAATCAGCAGGGAATGCCATCTGTTCAAAAGACTGAGAATATAATGGAGAGAGAATAACTTTAATTTCTAAGTGTTGCTTACTGTGACTGAAGTTGCAAACTATGTTTAGAAGCAGAGAGTAGCAATCTATTAATTGATTTTACAGCAGTAATTGAACAGACTGTATTCCTAAGAACTAAAGATGGTCTGAAACAACACATTTTGTGACCAGAAGGTAATTGCATCACATGCGCAGTGTAAATAGTATTGTATGTGTGCATTTCATTATTACAGGAATGGTCATCCACTTGCACAAATCTTTGTCTTCCTTGTACCTATGGATGCTAATCTGCAGCTTGGTGATAATAGCCAGGAACCAAACTAACACCAGGGCATCAGCACCCTGAGAACTATGCATGCATTTGAGGAAGAGATGTACCTTGCATCACAGAATGGATGATTTAAAATCGACAAAAGGAATATCCAGGTGAGGAGGTGGCTTTCCCAGGTCGCACAGCAGGTTAGTGGAATTTGAGAACACATGTGCCCTGACACAGAAAGCCAAATTATGCACTCTACCAGTCCCACCTATCTCACCTTACCTCGTATTCGTTCAAGATTCCATTGTGCTGGACCTCCAGCTGTTTTTCATGCTTCTCCCAAATGCAGTTTAGTTGGAAGGTTGACCTTGTAAGATCTAATTCTTTTTAGTTGGCACCTATGTACTAGGAAGCAGAAAGACATGGGCTATAATTCATGCGTTTCTTCCTGCAATATGCATTGTTTACTAGACTGAAGGAAAACTGACAAACTGTTTTATTTAGTATGAGTATTATATGAGGGTATATATGCTATACTATGTATTTCTCTTTTTTTAGGTAAAATAGGAGGAGGGGTAAAATAAAAGGTAATCAGGCAGATTGCTGTCCTTAGTGTGGGTATAGTGCGTTTTATTCCCCTTATCATTTTTTACTGACAGGCTACTGTTTCCTGAAAGGTTTGATTAGGCTTTTAATTAACTTGAGCTGGAGGTGATGTGACCTCTAATTAAGTTTAATTTTGTTTCTTCTGGAGGTATAATAATGAATGTATTCAAATGAGGCACACAAATCAACAAACCCAAGCAAGTTAGCAAGTAATAATGAAGGTTGTCAATAGATGTGAAAAGGGTTTAAAAAAAAAAAAAGTTTTCAGTTTTAAAATTAATACAGTTTTGTGAGCAGAAATTACTGAGGCAAATTCCTATCATGTACGTATGGCAGTACTCGGTCCAAATCACTGCAAGTCCCCAATAATTACCAGCTAAGTAGCTGGCCTGCTAAATAATACAGTGATGTCTCATGATGCAATTTCACTCATTTTGCATCCAAGTACTGCCTGCCTGTGTCCTTTTTTTTTTTTTTAATACTAAAAGTGGGTATAAAATTTAAAAGCGGACATGAGAAACTTTAATCTGCATGGCACTGAATCACAGGCAGAAGAGGAAGAATGAGAAATCCTCTTCTACTGGAAGTGCTGCAACGGTTGTCACTGCAGGTACCCAACAGCCAAGTGAAGCTCCTGCCTGAAACTTGCACCATTCACTCATGTATTTCTTTGTGTCAATTATTTTTATGGTGGTTATTATTATTTGCTCTATAATAACACTGACACATCCCAGGCAAATAGGGAGTTCCTATGATTCTAAGCACTGTATAAGGACTGACAATTTATACCCCAACAAGTTTAAAATCTAGATGGATGCTACTTCTGAATGAGATAGAAAGAACAAAATAGTATTCTCATGGGCAATGAAGATTGACTTTTCCAGGATCACAAATGAAGCCTGCGGCAGTTCTGGGAAAAGAACTTTGAAATTTTACAGGAAAGGATGGATTCTGAAGAATGCGATGATCATTCCTTCTCTAGTCTCTGTTTAACAAGCCCCTAAATTGTTTCAGGCAGGAAGAATGTTTTTAAAAGCTTCTATACAATTAAGAGATTGATATTTCACAGTTGATGCCAGTGTTGCCACAATAACTTCCTTGATGAATGTTATTTTGAGTGTGATGTACGAGGTGAATGAAATTAAAGAAAACAGTATTAAAAATGTGGACATTTAGCAGATTCTTTCAAAACGTAAATATTTTTTTCCTGAACAATTTTCACTTACACTGACCTGCGTGGACAAATAGTTTCTCTGGGGAAAAGTATTGCAAAGGATTGGTGTATTTTGAAAGTAAATTTGCTATCTGTGTGATATTCTACAAATTGCTTCGTGAGGAGGTTTTTCATTGGTTTTGGTTTTCTTTTTCCTCAAAATTAATTTGGATAGTTCTCTTCAGTTAAACATGGACAGGATTCTTTCAATTTTTTTACTACAAAGAACAAAAACTAATTTACCCTTATAAAATGAAACTTACCTAAAACATATAGGAGGTAGAAGTACATGTTAGAAGCAAAATTTTATTCAGTTTGTCTTTTTTTTTTTTTTTTTTTTTGGTCTGTCCTGTTGTTGGGATTAACATCTGCTTTACTATACCACCTGGAGAATGAGCACCTTGAGTGCTACCTGTAGTCTGAGGTCTTCTGGAAGTCTAGTCTTTAATTAGAACCCTAGAGGGCTGTGAAACTATATTCTGCAGCTATTGGGGGGGTAGAAACAGGACCATGGTTTGACTACAGTGTCAGTGTCTGTTCTACAGACTCTGTTTCTGGGCACCTTTTAATATTTGTGTTCTTGTCACTGTTGCTTTAACTTGCAACTGGCTGCTCCTTCCTGAACGCTTTACTTACGGGAATTTGCCAGGTGATGGAAAAGCTTAAGAGAATGTCTCAAGAGTGTCAGCAGTTGGTGGCAAGGAGCTGCTTCTTCCAGTCTTCCCCCTCCTCTTTGATTTACATGTTAATTAAAGAAGGGATGTTAGATGAGAGCCTGTCTGTGAGATCCAAATTAGTTCAATTAAATGTGGCTTCTTTTTCATCAAGCTAAGCAGATGTTACCACAGAGAAGGAAAATGAATGGTATGATCACTCCTGCAAGTTGACTGGTACATCCAGGGTTTGAGCTCCACATTTGCCGTCAGTGTCAGTGTGGCCCAGAGACCGATTGACTGTTCACAAAGTGGGAACAACGGCAGAGCCCAAGAGGGATTTCCATGGCATGAGCAATACTACAACAGAGGTATGGAATAAGCAGGGTTAAGAGATCTTAGAATCAGAATCGTTTAGGTTGGAAGAGACCCTGAAGACTGTTGACTCCAACCACAAACCTAACACTACCAAGTCCACCACTAAACCATGTCCCTAAGCAATACATCTGCATGTCTTTTAAAACCTTCAGGGATGGTGACTCCACCACTTCCCCGGGCTGCCTGTTTCAATGTTTTATTACCCTTTTGGTGAAAAAAATCTTCCCTAATGTCCAATCTAAACCTTCCCTAGCGCAACTTGAGGCCATTTCCTCTCATCCTATCACCTGTTCCTTGGGAGAAGAGACTGATCCCAACCTCACTACAACCTCCTTTCAGGTGGTTGTAGAGGGCCATAAGGTCTCCCCAGAGCCTCCTTGTATAGAACAAGTAAAATCTTCCACAAGGTGGCTGTAAAGGTAACACACAGGTCACTGGGAATGGCACTATCTGGAAAAGAGGCTGGAAGTAATTTTATAGTAAAAAAAGAAATAAATAAGGTGGGTAGTCTTGATAGGCTAGAATGGGAAGGAACTGGACAGTGAGGAAAAGATCATTGTGTCTGAGGCAGTAAAAAATGGAAAGCAAGTGGAGAAATTTTAAAAGGAGTGACCAATCAAAATAGCAGATCTTGTGAAGGAAGGCCTGAGAAACAGAAATGAATGCTATCGTAAGTGTCTGTGTAAATTAAGGCTGGAGAGACATGATGGATTACATTGGTATTTCTGCAAAGTTACTGAATTGTGTATAGTTATCACTGATCCTTTCTTACCCTGAGTCATAAAAGACCAGAATAACCATCCTTTGGGACTTCAATTTATTGGGTATGTCTCACCAATTTAATAACTATTTGAGAAAACAATCTTTTCCGAGCAGAACAAAGGAGTCATTAACTTAAATTGCCAGTGGAAAAATAAGTTCTGTTTACAAAGTTGGCCATGTTTGGTTGATTTAATTTGAATTATATATTTATGAACTCTTCTATTTTGGAGCTACTTTTAATAAAGTTAGTAAAACAAGAATGTTATTATGTCAATAATCATAATCTTTTCTCTGCCACTGGAAAAGCAGTTATCAAAACAAAATGAAAATTCCTAAAGAACAGCTTGTTGCATAAAATGTTAAATCTAATTGGGTCATATTTACATAATGTTGGAATTCCTTTAATCATAAAAAAGCTTGAAAGTTTGCATTTAACAATTAGCCCATCATACCAGGCAACATAATTTATCTAGGGCTACATTTTCTTGCTTCAAGAAGATGTTATTTTTACTACTTCCATGTTTTTCTAAATGCTTTCTACCATAATATTTGACTCCTGCTTATTCAGAGTAAACTATTCTGTACCTAATTATTTTTCTTTTTTGCAGAATGTTCATTTGTTATCTGGTCAGCTGCAATGTAGAGACCTGTGTTACAGAGACGAAATGCAAATAGAATTCCTTCTGTCTTTTAAAATAATTTCAGAGTACAAGAACATGGAAAATATTTTGTCCTTTAATGGAGTTACTTTGCTTGTGTCATGTCTCATTTTGCTTGCTAAAGTAGTACATGGCTGAATGTTGTAGCACAAAGTATTTAAAATGTCAGTTATATTTGTAAGCTGAGTGTTTCTTTTTAAAATGAAACAGAAGTGGTATCTATTGATACCTTTGATTAAATATTCAAGAATGTGTTGGGGATAAATCTTGCAATCTGTTCCAGCTTTCTGATATTAAAAATGAACTTGAAAAGTTATTTGTGAAACTAGAAGAGTGGAAAACTTATTTCACCACTTCTTGAGACTTAAAAAGAACCTTATCAGCTCAACATGCTAAAACATCTGAATTCTAGTGATGCTACAGGAAATCAGGTAAATGCATCTAGTTTATAGTTAATTAGGGAAAATAAAAAATCCAAATCAGTGAAATCATTGAAAGAAGGAATTAGTTTCCAGCGCCTTTAGATAGGCACCTAATCTTTTTAAACAAATGGGAGAAAATTTGCTTTTTTCCCCAGCTAACTTAAAAAATTCAAAGGGTCTGCTGAGAGTTGAAAGAGAGAGAGACCTACAAAAGATGATTCAGAATTTATGTGTTGCAGCGCTCTCTAGAGGTCTTTTTTACTGCACTGGCTATAGAGGGAGTCCAGCAGAAGCAGATTGCTGAATTAAACATCTCAGTTAGGGGTCTCCAATCCCACAGGAAGAGGCAAAAAAAAAAGGGAAGGAAATTTGTGATGGGGCAATTACATTTGGAGTTAATTTTTTGAAGATTCTGTCATTTGTATTGATTTTTTTTCTCGCGTGAAAACAACAAAAAAATAAGAAAATTGGCATCAGATCTTAAAACATTGTTTCAGCAGAACATCCAAGGTGAAACAATGGGCTATTTTATTTTTCTAAAAATGACAATGACAAGTTTTCCTTTCAATTCCATTCTTCGTCAGAGTTATGGAAAAGGTAGTTTAATTATTTCATGCCATGCTAATGTTATTAAACAATTATTTTTTTTTCTTCTTGAAAAGGTGTGCTGTGCTTGCAATATGGTTAATATCTTCATGACAAGTAAATCACACTCTGTAAACTGCATCCTTCTGTGCTCTTTCTTTGTGTGTATAACCTGTAGTGGCTTGGTGTATGGTTCTTGCCGTTTTCAACCAGGAGAAGACAAGTTATGTGAGTTTTAGGACACACACTTGTATTCTGAGCTAACTTTCTAAATGTCAAATGCTAATGTTGTTCTAGTGCTTAGGAATTGGTGTTCCAGGCTTGAGCTGGCTGGCAGGGGAGCATGTGGTCTGAAAATTACAACAGGCTTGTCAAACAGGACATTTGAAATGAAACATTAATAAGCCTATCTTTGGGCAAATAAGAGCACTTGGACCAAGTAATCCCCTTCTATTATTGTTGTAAACTGATTGTTAGTTGTTTATACTTAAATAAATTTTGTTATAGTGATAATGTTTTTGTTGTGCTAATCTATATTTTTAATGACAGAATAAGCATTTTAGGTAGCAAATGTCTGCAGATTATCAAACTATGATAATAGACAATGTTTAATTGCATAGTCTTAGTTTGTGATGGCTGCATTCTAACTGCAGCTCAGCAAAGCATGAGTGGGACTTATTACTTCTCCTTGGGGAGATAAAAATATTAATATTTGATTGGAGAGAGCTGGTTAAGAAGTTTATCCTAACTAAAATAACATTTCTTTTGACTAGAAGCTAACAGCCTGTGACTATTTCCAGCTCCCCACTTCTGAGCTTGATGGGCCACCCTATAGACTCCACCAGGACTCATCACCTGTGTTTATGCGCTTTAGTTTCTAAATCCATATCTGCTGAGGCATCATAAAAATATTTTCCTGTTTACTACTAGAAGTTATTTTTGCCTTTTACTCCTGTCTGTCCAAGGCTGGGACCATGCAGCTACTCAGCATACTATTAAGACAGGGAAAGGAGAAACTGGTGTTTTGACAGCTGCATCAGGTCCCTCAGACCGGATCCAAGTTGGCACTTTGTGTAGCAGTAAGGGTACAGGCTTCACATATGCCACAACTTTTTTCTTTCCTATGAAATGTTTTATCCAGGTGGAACACAAAAAGCATACTCCTCTGTTGCTTTCACAGCAAAACAGATGGCTGCTCCATCTCATTGTTCCGACTATGCTATTTTTCTACTTTAAAACAGTGGCCTCTATTAACTCCCTTTTTATCTTCTACTTTGCATTCATGAAGTGGTGATACTTTTTTTTAAAAAAAAATCTTATAATCCAGATGTAAACACCCCAGGCTTTTAACGTCCAGTTAATCCTATTGACAGCAACAGGCAGAATGTAGCAGCATGACAGGAAAATCCATTTTGCCTCACCATTTATTACTAGGAAATCCTTTCCCATTCCTGATTCATGACAATGAAAAATCTTCTTCCGAGGGCATTGCTTGATTTCCAATTTAATATAAATCTTTGTCTAAAAATCCCCCAAGCCTTGCTTTGTTTAAACAGTATCATCTGTTTAATATCATTGTTATTAAGAAGTTGCTTTTGAATATGTAAAAACAGATATTTAGAATTTGCTTTTGTCTGTTTCATCTTCTTTATCACCTAATTGTTTTAAAGGCTCCATGGAAAAAGAACCTGCCCACTGGAAGAGTACTACTATCACTTTTTTTCCCCCTTAAGCTTCCTTTTCAAGATAAAGCAAAATTATTATAAACTTCTTTCATCAATGGCATTGTTTTCCAGTGTCGTTTCCAATTTGCATAGCTAGTTCTTAATATCTGAAGCAGTCACAATGTGATTAAACATAAGTAATGAGCAAAGATTCGTGCCTGAGCGAAACTCCCAACTACGCATGGTTCATGTTTTTACTTAATCACAATTTATTTAGGACAGAATCTATGCCCTTTGGAAATGTTTTAATGGATTAAGTTTGACCTCAAGTGGTTTAGGTAGCATCAATCTCATCCTTTTTCCCACAAAGAAGCAAGAGAAAACAGAAATTGGTGTGCAAGATGAATTTCCTTACCTTTTCTAATACAAACAATTTACTTTCAGAACTTCATGAGGAAAATAACACAATTGCATTAGAAAAATAGCTGTTATGAAGATGTGAAAAATGTGAGTGGGGGAAAAATGTTTTCATAAGTAAATCTGGACATTGCACATAACTCTTTGATCAAACCACAACAAACAAAACTGGTCTTCATTTCCATGCTGAATTTGCATGTAAGAATGTGAGAGATGCAGGTAAAATCATATTGTTCATAAGACCAGTGAATCTAGTTTGAAAAAGCACATAACCTCCTGATGGTACAAAGCTCCTTACCTGTGTAGAAGTCTTCAGGTCTGTCTTGGATGCAAGGGCCACCAGCACGCTCAGACGTTAGGGCAGCAGCCCCTCTGTGTCCATGATGTTGTGTACACCTGAGGGGCTGGTACATGGGAAAGAATGTTAGTTGTGGTAGGGAAACTGTGATTAGCAGGTATATGTGCAGACATATAATATAATATAATATAATATAATATAATATAATATAATATAATATAATATAATACTAGCTTGCTTCACATCACTTCAACCAATTGCTTTATACGAGTACTTATTTTAAATAAACTGAGACTGAGACTAGTCTCAGCCAAAAAACCTCAGCTTTTTGATTGAACATGCAGCAAGTTTGAAGAACTGTTTCTTTTATCTATACATACACAAACACATGTAAACATACATTCCTATGTATGTATATCTAAACACACGTGGACAAGGGGATGCAACAGTTTTTCAAAGCTGCTGCGTGTTCAGCCAAGAAGCTGAGCCTTTTTGGCTGAAACTAATTCAGTGAGACACTGAGTCCCCAGATTTCTCTCTACATTTAGTCTGCCTTCTACCCTTCATTTTTTAAAAGATTAAACATCTAAGCATTTTGTTAAAGCTTTACTAGCTAGGAAAAGCAGCATTAAGGTAGAACCTCCTGACCCTTCTCCTCTGTAGCTTTCTAAGACCCCTAGATTTTGAAACAACTGTTTGCAGCTCTGAAGTCTTAGCTGCTTGGCGTACATAGTCCTCTTGTATACATTGCTGCTGTAATGATCGATGATAGGGAGATCTCATTTCCTTATAATCCCCAGGTCATTAACCCATTACATAGTGATCCATAGCACCAATAAATCTGGGTATCTTTTCAAAGAATGTCCACCCTTTTTTGACTGTTGCTGCAGGTGATCCCTATCTTCTCACAGTTGTTCGGTGGATGCAGTACTACTCCAGCCACACGTCCTTCAGCCCACAGCAAAAATCCTCTTTTTGCTTTCTTGCTTTTGAAGGAACAAGTTGGGAGATGCTTCTTCAGACTTGCAGTGAGCTGACAGGAAAGCTCACAATGCACAATTAGAAGATTCTCACATTTAAATCATTAAAAGACAAAATGGTAACTCATGAGAAATATGGAGATTTTCAATAGAATTTAAATGTTGTATCAATGGAGACTATATGGGGCTAACCAAAGATTCCCCCTAAGCAGAAGTAGCTGTTTTCAGTTATATGTTATCACTGCTGTTCAGGGATAGAGGAACCAATTGTACAGAAAGGAATAAATTGTATCAGAAGCCCTTTTAAATAGCATATAGTAGGCAGATAGGAATAACTGCAGAAATTTGTTACAGGGAAAATAGTTCATGTTATGTAAGAATCGAGTTGTTATTTTAGAATCTTTTGTCTGAAGAGATTTCCCCTTTCTCTGTTTATACAACACACAAAGGATATTATTTTCTGGATGGAAAACTTCTGGATCATAAAAGCAAAGGCAATTGTCTCTCTTGGTATTTTAAAAAATGATTAGATCTCAAGGGAACAGAGTCTTGTATGATTAGCATGTGTAGGAAATTGATGTTTCATCTTAAAACCTAACAGAGAAGCCTCCATCTTTTTGGTCAGTTAAACTTCAGCTGAATATTGTTAGTTGCATACAGTATTGACCTTAAAATGAATCTCCGAGACAGTAAGAAGTATGCCCACTTAAGAATGTCTAAACAGCAGATGAATGACAATCATCCTTTTTGATCTCAAGAGGCTGTCATATTTTTTTTTGTGAGAAAAGGCTATTTGTGTATCTTCTTAACGAGTTAATGTGCTCTTTCAAGACAGAAACTATGGGGTAAGGAGAAGGTAAGACAAAGGTGACTTATAAGATAAAGTCTCGGATAATAGACAGAGAAGATGAAAGTAAAAGATAGACCCTGCAATGTCTTTTATCTATTCAAGATCAAGGAGGTTTTACCAGATTAGCATGAAAAGAAGCCTATACCTCATACATCATGTAGCAGCAGGCTGTGTTAGGGAGTCCTAAACTTCAGGGAGGTTATTGCAATACAGTCCTACAGTGTAGACATGCTTTAAATGTTTGTGTATATCTGCTAATTCCTACGACTTATTTCCCTTTACATACTAACGCATTAGATTTACTTTTTATCAGCAGGAGAAAAAAACACTGAAGAAACTCAGAAAATGCTATCAAATAAATTGCCAAGACATCCTTCAGCAAGGTATTGCAAAAAGCTGAGGCAAAGGGCTAACTCTGCATTCTACAAAGAATCTGAGCTAAGTGTTTCAGTTATTCAGGGCTTAAGATGACACTCTTAGGGCCAAAGGATGTTCAAGTGGGCAGCTTACAAGCTGTAAATGCAACAGCCAGCTAGGAGGCCACTTGTGTCCTCGCAGCATCCCATGTGTCAGTGAAAACTGAAGAGCGGGTTTTAAGATATAAAGTTTAAATTATTCTTCTGCTTCTTTGCATAGTGTCAAAGGGTAAGATCTTTGAGGGGATAAATTAATGTCTTTATATTCATTGAATGCTGTAGCTTTCAAAAGATATTAAATATATTGAATATGTCAATATATATGAATATATATTTAATATACTCAAACAGAATATAACGATGTAGCAGGAAATTCTAGCCATTAGCGGTCTCTAAGTGAGATTATTTAATTATTTTAATGGCTAATATTTGGAGTAGTTACTATGTAAGTATTTAATTTTTTATATAGACAGGTACTTTATTTAAACTCAGACAAGTAACAGCAAAGTACATAGTTGAATGTTCCTCGACTGTCACAATTTTTTCACCATACCTATTTATTTTAACTTACTTCAAATTCCTAAGGCTCTGTTCAAAGACATTTCCTTCATAAGCTACATTTTAGTAGCTTATATGGGGGGAAAAAAGCTCTTTCTTTTTTTTTTTTTCCCCTTAGGTAAGATCTTTGCCTTATAAAAATATATTCTTTTAAAAGTGCTTTTATTATTCTTAAGCCAGCTCATCTGCAATCATTTAGTAGGGTACAATGATCATTTCAAAATTTTCCCATGGGGAAATCATTCTGTAATCATTGCTTCAAGGCAGAAAGATCAGGCCCTAGCTATATAATAGGCTAAAATTTTTAAGCTGCTGTAACATCTAACATGTAATATCTTGGTTTAAACAGATTAGCTGAAGAACAATCTATCATATAACTGCATAAGTTTTTAAATTGCTGTTTTCCTCTCCTTGCTGTAGCTTTATATTGGACTTCTAGCATGAATCTACCACTTTCAGCTGTGTTCACTCTTTTTTTTTTTCTAGTACTGCAGCCACTTTATCAGAGCACTTAATCATAAATAAACACTTCTGAAAATAATATATGGGCCACTAAGTTTTCTCTTTCGTATACTAAATATACTGAGCTTCTTAGATGCTTCGATATAACAGTTTGTTATTATCTCAGATTATCCTTACGGTTTATTCCTGAACAAGATTGTTTCAGTCATGCAGTTGTGACAGTTAATCAGAATTACAGTAATAAAGTCACTACTGATCTATACAGGGAAGAACATCTGACCAGGTACTAATTACAACAGAGAGGTGACATGACCTGTGAAATGCTGTCAAATAGTTTATATTTATCAAAGACAGAAAGAAATTATTCTCAGTGGGATTTCATGCCTTTTCACTTCTCTGTTACATAATTTTGAGGAGTTGATAGATGCAGTTTAAAAACCTTGATCAAATTTGAAGAAAATATTTGACAATTTTACACACAGTAGTTCCACAAACCAGCCATCGTTTTTTAGCTTTTTATCAACAATCTTTATTGTCAACTGCCTACTCTCTGACTCCTGCTGTGGAACTCATTCCCAAAACACATTGTAGAGGCTGGAAGTACAAATGGATACTTAAAAACATTTAGTAAATTAATTGATAATAATTCCATCAGTAGCTTTTATGCAAATTGATCTAGGTATAACTCTTGGTCACCGGTTTTGTTGCTGGAAGTAGGAATTTTATCAGGAAAAGGATCCCTTCATATACAACTTTTACAGTCTTTTAAACATCTGCTTTCAGCTGCTATTGCTGATACATACTGGGCTATGCAGCCACTTGGTCTGATTCAGAATGACCCTTGTTCAGATGAATTTTCACCATAACTCTTAGATTTATGACCAATCTGCTCCTCTAGTATCCTGTAAGGTCACTTGTTTTACCATTTTTGTTCTGTTTTCTTATTTAATCTCATATTTTCATTTTCATGACTGGACTTTGCAGTGGTATCACATTTCAGCTTCCCCCCCTAGGCCTGATCTTTGTCATGAGGATTACAGTTTTCTACAGCTACAAAAGTCAGCATGATTTTTATTAAAAGCAGCTGTAGCATCATTGTAAGGAATTTCTTAAACAATAAATTACACCAAAACATTTTTGTTTGTTTTCTCTTCTAAATATTTCTATGCATACAAGCAAACCAAATTTTAGCCAATCGGGAAATTTCAGCATTGAAAGTGGTTTCTTTCCTACATTCCTAAATCCATGGTTAATACTTTTTTTGTTATCAGTTTCTCTGGTCAGTGAATACTTCCAGCTCAATAATGTCAGCCCACTGATAAAACCTTCCTCCCAGAAATGCTTACCTTTGTGTCAGATAGTGGTAAACCTCTTCCTGGGACAGCGTACCCAAGGAAAGTTCTTGCTGCTAATGTAGGAGGACTTTGTGAGGCTCCAGAATGTATCAGGTCAGGACTCCCACATAGCTATGACCAACTCATGGTTATCTGAAAAAAAAAAATTTAGATTTAAGTCTTAGTATTATAATTCTTCTTATTGTAAAGAACAAACCAAAACCAACTCTGGGTATAGAAAGCTTTGGGTAACATTTAGTTCACTCAAACTGAGAACTGTGCTCTGCCATAGGATCTGCAACCACCTGACTCTGAGAGAGGCCTTGCAGTCAATATTCCTCCTTAAAACCACAATTTGCCTATCTGATTGAAACACTTGCTTGAATCCTGCCTTAAATCCTTCAGCTTGACAGTTACATAGAGAGCTCTCTAATCTATACCATTCAGCTGCCAAGACAGCCTTACTGCTTAGAACTGTGACTAGATGAAACATGAACCTCTTTTTAAATATGCCAGCCAGCTTCCTATTTTTGATTTTACTGCATTCATGCTTTGTGTTCTCTTTTTCCAGTGCCTTCTTTCAGACCTCAGTATTGCAGGTCCTCATCAAAGTCACTTCTGTGTTCCATCTTTGACATAGTCTTATGACAGGAGAGGCTTTCCCCACTTTGTGACAGCTTAATAATACAAACTGTGAATCCAGAAGAGCTTGTCTGTGTTTTCTGAAATATTCACTGTCACCCAATATGTTCAATATTTAAGATCTCGTATCACAGATAAAACATGCAAAACAATCTGGGGAAGAGACTGAAAATGGTTAATAACCATCATGTTTAAAGTACACTGTACGAGATACCATAAAATTGCCTTTCCTACTTGAAGTGACTAATTCATTAGACAATAAAAGCCAAAAGCACTTTTTTTCCCAAAGGAATTTATTTATGAAACAGTAAATGAAAGAAAAGCAACAGGATTAGAATTGCTGCTAATTTTTAGAAGATGCTATATCTGAATGTTTAATTCCTTTCAACAATTTTAATATAACTACTGAACAAAACAAAGTACGATTTGGTGCCAGTTTTCAGTGAACGCGTAAGCTGCAGTGGTGAAAATCTCCCTTGATGAGGCTCGGAGCTGTGCTCCTGTTTGCTGTGTTTCCTGGAGAACGCTTACAGAGTTCAGACGGGTTAGCTCACAAAAGATCAGCCCAGATAGGGTGATAGTGAAGCACTCAAGTGTGCAGTCTCACTCACTGTTGTATTGCTATTTAATGAGACACAATTAAAGACAAGAATCTGTAAAAGAGAGATAAAGTACTGCAATGTAAAGCTTGCCTGAACAGGGCACTGTAAGAAGCAAGCAGGGCATTTCCTTGCTTTACTGTCTTCTCAGTTTTCCAGTCATCATAATGCAAATATATATGAACTTCAGGTTTTCACACAGAAAGAAGTAGTCATCATTCTGTCAATCATTGCACTTGTACAAAACAAAAGTAAATTGTTAATAAGTTAATAACCCCTAATATTTCTCCACCTACATTTGTGGAGTGTCTAGTGCAAACAATTCTTGGTTTGTTCCCATAGACTATTGTAATACAGTTAATATACTGAGTAATTTCTTGGCAGTATTTTCATTAAAACATTGTGCATTAACTAGCATTCACCTATAAAAAGCAAGCTCAATAATATGCAGTGAAAACAAGCAGAATGAGGTCTTGCCAAGTGGGTGAGTTTTGACTCATCCATCTGAGATAACTGATTCTATCTTCACCTTTTCTGGAAGCAAACCTCTTGTAATCCAAATGATCTCACCTGTAATACTGACAGAATGATGCTGCCTCTTTTGATGATGCACAATGAACTATCAGAAGTGTTACCAGAATATAGGGGCCACTCCATGCTCTGAGCCAAAGACCACTGCGAGAAAATGATTGGGGATATTTGTTTGCTTGCTTTATAATAATTTACATAATGTTGAAATATTGAAACTAATTAAGGAATATAGAGACAATCAATGAGGGAGGGAGAGAAATACTGTTGAGAGAAAAAGCTCCTGTAGGAAATAAGGAATCTTGTAGAAGATGAAGCAAGATGACACTTTTTCTCTAAGAAACATATATGTACATAACGATTTTTGATGTAGTAGCGGTGCCCAGTTCAGCAATTAAGGAGCTAGCAGAGGCAACAAGCACTATATAAGGAAGCAGGAGACATATGGATGTGCTGCTAGTACCAGAGATGGGATAGAAGAGTGTGGAAGCACAGGCAAGGACAGGACTCCCAGCACCAAACCTGAACATTCAGATGAAAGAAGAGTTGATGTGCACAATTCTAACAAAGGTGTTATGATTCTAGAGAAGGAGAAGTGGTGGAGAAAAGAGTTTGCTGGTTACAAGTGTGATCTGGGTGCACAGTTATCGTGGGAAGTCTCCTCTCCCTCACAGTCCTGAGGAAAGCATAGTTTCCTTTCTAAATATATGCTCAGAAGTCTGATGTCTTTGGCTGCTACCAGCAACCTTTATCAACACGGAGTGAGGAATAAGTCTCAGAAGACCATATGTAGCTATAATACTCCTTAAGTAAAGCATGACGAAGACTGCAGATGAGATAATATTCTTATCAACCGTGCTCTTCCACAGGCAAGACTCTGGCACGAAGAGGTGCACCCTGAATACAAGCATGTAACTGCATATTGTGTCATCAGAGAAAGGAGTGAGAAATAATGGCAATTTTGCTCTACTTCTGCCAAGAGTATATCCAGAATCCATACATTCACCTATCAAAGGTAATTCAATTTTCCAGGGAAAATCCGTTCTGTGACATAGTTATAAACAGAACACTGTGCAATAAATTTTGCACTTAAAGAAAAACTGAATCACTAATGATTCAGAGTTCATGCTAGCAGGCTGGCATTTGTGGGGGCCTTTTTTTCCCTTTCTTTTTAGTATGTAGAAGTGTAATAGGAGGCTAAGCTTTGTGCAGCGTGGAGTATTGTTATCACCAGTGCTTTGCAGTTGTGAAGTGCTCAGGGCTGTTCCATCTATTCACTAGAGATCCAGAGCAACAGCACCACAGTAGCTCCCACAAAAACCCAGGTATGCTTGATACATTCCCTTAACCTTGCTCAGAGATGCTACGATATTTGTACAAGACAAATAAAACATGATGTTGCTTCAAGGACCCTTATCTGCCACTCCCCTTTCCTGTCTGGCATGGGTAGAATAAAGCCCCAGAGGTTTGCTGCAGTAGGAAATGGATCCTCTAATGGGGCTATTCCCCATTCCTGGCCCATGGAGAGGAGAAGCTCAGACGTACAGCTGCTTTGCAACTTATACCCCACTAAACTGTGACTTCCACTTAGGTAGCGATCCTTCCTACTGGACATAAATCTGTTTTAATAAGCAAGGACAAATCAATCAATCAATCACACAAACTCTTAAGCAAGACAATTTAAGATTTAGAGGGGGAAAAATAATCTTATCTACTCTTGTTATGCTGAGTCTAATGATTGGGACACTCCTGCCATCTACCAGGAACAGTGATAATTTCTCAGATTTTGTGAAAAGGAAGAGGGTGAATAAGCTTATTTATATGGGGCAGATTTATTCCAGTGGGTGTCTTACTTGTATCTCTCAAATTTTTCCTGTGCCTGCTACTATATTGAGTCAAACACTTTTATATAAACTTAAGTAGGTGAAAATTAACACTGACTTCACATGACTACTCAGAAATGTAAATTTCATTTATATTTGCTGCACATCTGTAAACAGTAAATATTTAGTAAACAATATAATTAGACTTTTCAAGATAAAAATTAAAAAAACCCAAATCAACCTTTATTCCCCCCCCCTTAAATCTTAGTGATCTTGGATGAAATTATATCTCTAAAATGAAAAGATTTGTGAGTTATTTATCAATAAGTCTTTAAGATAGACCCCTTAAAGTGTTATAGCTGTTTATCTGATGTTTACTTAGCTAGTAATACTATTTTCATAGCTACAGCCTGCAACTAGAAATGGAGCAACTCTCATGTAGCAAATGCTTTTTGAAATGTATTATTCTTATTATTTCCAGAAGCAATGAAAATTTCATTACACAAAGTCAATTTACCTAAACCAGCTCAAAGGACAGGACCTTGCTGGTGAATTAAAATCCTCTCTTTGTGTTTCAAAATTCAAAGGGACAAACTGATGTTTCATAGACTAGCACACCAATGCAAATGATTTTCCCCATTGTTGATTCTTGGCTAAGGAGAACACTGACTCTTGGTGTTTAATCAGCTTCTGGGTCTGTGCAGCTCGCTATTATCAAACATAAAGCTGCAAAAAAATTGAACATGAAAGGAGAAAAAGAAAAAGCATTCCCAAATGTTTTTGAAGCTCCGTGCTTCTAAAAGCCACTGAAAATCCATCCTATGGATTCACATGACAGCAGATCAGTTTTATCCAGTCGGAGCACATGGTGTTTGGTATTCATTAATGATTTTATGACAAATCGGATATATTTTCATCTGCAGGTATAAATAGGTTACTGAAGGTTTCATTTCTCAAAAAAAAGCATACAGTGCAAGAGGATCTAAAATTTAAGTTTGATTTTTCAGCAAGCCTTTGTGCATTTCATTTCAAATGCACTCATATTTGAAATAACTTATCTCGGGAAAGAAGCAGCATCTTCAGGAGCTGTCTTTGCCAACAGTCTGATCTTATACCAAAGAGCTCCGTTTTTATGTTAGTTTAATCTTGCATCCTCCAAACACATTCTACTTATTTAATCTCCTATGAAGGCCTCACTGCTTTTAAACTCAGCATGTGGTGGGTGAGCAGTCAGTTGAACTGGCCGTATTGTATCAGGTTAAGCTTGGGATAATTTTGACACAGAAAGAAATGGGATGTGAGGGCTTATGGTTGTCATAGTGCTACCATAGTGAAACTACTACTGTATTGTTGATTTATTACTCATAATCTTTGGCAAGTGACACTGATGCTGCCTCACAAAGCGAGCAGATATATGGCCTGGGCTAGTGCTGCAGAGGGATTACATGGAGAACCAGATGTTTTCCCAGAGTTGTTGTGCAAAAATAGCAGTTTTCTGAGTTGATTATCTGACGATATTACCCTGGACTTTGTTGGTGGTTAAGCCTCTTGTTGTAATAGTAGTTACTTTTATTCCAAGATAAAATATTTATGCATTTTTCACTTTTTACATAAACATGTCCTCGCTTACATTGCCTTAATGTGACCTAAGCCCCACCTTTGGCATATCCTTCCTGGATTAATTCAGAAAGTGGAATCTTCCTTAAAAATTTTCCATCAGCAAGACCCAACAGAGGAAGTAAATGTATTAAGTGAGATGACACACTCTTTTATTATTTCTTCTAGGGTTTTTTGCTCAGGAGAGTTGATTATTCACCAGCTAGAACTCTGGAATACTCTTGGTAATAAATCTCGCACGACAGAGATGGACACATCTCCATAGTCATAAAAGCACAAGACATGATCATAAACAACCCAATAATCTACCTGATTGCTAGGTTTCTGGGTAACGTTACGATATTTATGCTATCCTGAAGTACTGGGCTTTGATGTGGACATAAATGTATTACTTAGCTCTATCTTCTTCCCTAAACAGACTGTCAGAAAACTCCATAAACCTGTTTGGCAATATAACAACATGACAAATACATTTGGATTCTAGATCACTTCCTCTACCTGCATTTGAAGGTTTTGCTTGGGCCACAGGAAATTGAGGAATCTGATCACGAGACTGCTGCTTAAAGATAGTGAAGACACAGCTCAGGGAACAAAAATGATGGTCTTGTTCCTTAGTTTCTTCATAAATCTATGCTACACTTCATTTTATAGTTACTATATCATATTTGATAACATAGGATGTGGCCCCAGATGCATTATTTCTGAGCTTCTTAATTATGCTATTGTAGACAATTGAGAGGAATAATATGCTCCTTGGATCGTGAAAGAGTAATTTTCCCAAACAGAAGAGGATGAATATGGTATAGAAACAGGTCTTGCTGGAAAATTCAATAACTAAGTGACCAAAATAACATTCTTGGTGGTTATGAGCATCCAGACAGATCTCTCAGTGGTATGAGAGAGACTAATGGCGTGGCAAAAAAGAACCTTAAAAGAGAACACAAGTAGCTCGTTCTTCATAATGGTTTTAGAAAGGGAAATTTGTTTAAGAGAAATTGTCGGTTAACAAAATACACAAGGAAAGGAATGGTTAAGTTTAATTTTACAACCCTCATTCAAGCTGCAAATCCTTATTTATTTCAATACTGTCACTGAGTTCACATTTGAATGTGCGAATTCTGAACTCCTAGCTTTCCACTTAAATACTCATATAAAGAACTACTTAGTACCTGTTAAAATCAGCTTATAACATACTTATATATTGATATACGTATATCAAGCACTGTTGAACAAGCCAGAATCTGCATTTGAAGAGTTACACAGGTGTTTAATTCATTTTAGAATCTCACAAGTGAGATTACAGAGGCTGTTATAACGGGATAGAAATAAGAAAAGAGAAATCATATCGTAAATTGTTAACATTATAGGTTTTGTTTTTCCTCCAAAGTT
Source organism: Coracias cyanogaster (assembly GCA_033124195.1). Taxonomy (NCBI): domain Eukaryota; kingdom Metazoa; phylum Chordata; class Aves; order Coraciiformes; family Coraciidae; genus Coracias; species Coracias cyanogaster. The sequence goes on from JAVSBS010022028.1 coordinate 48,324, forward strand.
GCTTCACTGTAGCGATGCTGGTCTAAAGGATGTAGGAAAGACAAAACTTGTAGATGAAGGTAGCGTTTATTAGACCAGATAATAAAACTGAAAAATATTAGAAAAGCCATTCTTCAAGTCTGAAATAAAAAGAGCAGAAGTCAAAGCTAATTGCAAGACAATTTCTCTCTGAAAGTTCCGTTGTGTATTGTACCAGCTGGCCCACCCTTGTCAGGAAAGCTTATAACCCCCCAGTGAAGCTGGAACAAGCTGTCCTGTCCTATTCTTCTGATATATTTAATAAAAATAAACCAGATAAGAATATTGAGAGCTATTTGAATAACGATCACATAGAGTAGGCTTCTTATTTCATTATTTTTCAACATTATTTTTAAAGTATTAACGACAGCGCTTTTTGGAGCTAAGAGTAATGTAAGAAAACACAGATTCCCAAGTTCCATAGTCTCTGGTTCCTTCCTGTAATAACACTGTTTGGTCGCTCAGCTCTGTACAGTGGCTAAAGTCACAAAGCAAGAGAGGCGTTACTGACCTTCAGCAGTGAAACCAAACATTTAGAAAAAATAGAAAACGTCTCAGCACCCCAAGAATTGTGAAATCAGATAAGCTACACCTTCTGTTATACCTTTGCTTTAGTATTCCTTAGAAGAAAGAAACAATGTCTGCTCACAGGCTCCTCATACTGACTCCTAGGGTCAAAATTCTATTACAAAACTTTGCAGTAAAACCATTTAACTGCTTTGCAGCAGGAATTTCAAGCCCTGGTCTTTTTCCTTACATTAGCTAAAATAAAAAATCCACGAGGGACACCTGTCAATCACTGCTTGTGTAGAAACTCCTCAAAGCCAAAAAGGTAAAAGAAAACTTTTACCTTGTCTTGTAACAAGAGTGCTTCATACTCACATCAATAAATGTACAGTTATGCACACACACTCAGACGCTACCTATTTATCAACATAAACGAATGAAAAATAAACAGACAAAATAAATCTTTTTCTATCCTAGACATAATAGAATTAGAAGAGCTGACAAGCAGCAGCTCACATTTGTATACACTCCCCTCCGAAGTTTAAAAATATGAAGTTGGAAACTGCTCTAAAAACTTGCACTTATTTCTGTTCTGTTTTGCCTGGTTAAGATGAATAGTTGCTACTTTAAAGAAGTTTGTTCTTCTAATTTATGCCATAATGAAATTTCAGGCCACATTCAAAGGCTCCTTTTTATGTTTGTGGTTTAGCCCAGAATCCTGCCTGACATGGAATACTAGCACAGAGAGTGGCAATGGCTACACGAGTCACATTCTAGTCTGAGAAAAAAATAAAATAACATGAACCAATCTCTTCACAACTTTAAAAGATTCAAAACTATAATTTTAGAGGTGATAAAAGCACAAGCAGCTTTTACTGATGTTTACAAATAAACTATAATGCCCACTTTTCTGGGTAAAAGGTGTGAAGAGTTTGTGAATGGTAAATTTATAGGACATATGTGCCTCTTGCTTTTTGTCAACCCACAGCAAAAATGTCCTTTGAAGATGAGATGTTAATTTTAGAAAGCTGGAAGAGTGGAATCATACTTAGATTTCAAATACTGTGACAGGAAGTGCAAGATGAAGCTGCTGTTAGGCACCTTCAGCAAGTAATAAGCACACAGCAGTGCAATCAAAAGTGGAGACCATTGGCTTCAATACCATGACTACGATGTCAAGTGAATTTTAATATACTCAGACTGAGGATCAGGACTTGGCTCGATGTACAAAGTCGAACGCCTCTCCTTATGAGGGTTCCACCTGCTGCCATTGCCAAATGGTGCTTCCCAAACACCACTTCAAAACAGAGAGGGGATTTTGTTGTTTTTATCATTTCGGCTTTGTTTTCTAATTATAAATATGATTTGCAAAAGGAATAGAAATCTGGAAGAGATTTAAGGATTTCAGATCGATTACCCAAAGGCATTTGGTAGCACTATGCCAGGGCAAGTTCAGAGTGAGAATATCAGTCTGATTTAAAAATCTTATCCAAAAGATAGGCAATGGTTGCTGAAGCAGTGCTTCCATGATTGCTTTCCTGCAGAAAGCAATTTAGGTTATTAGCACAGAGAGGACAGAAGAGCAATTTTCCAGCCTATGCAGTTAATCAATAGCAAGCTCTCACTTCCTCTGGAGGGAAGGGGCACGTGTGCTTAAAGGACAATGATTCCTAAGATGGCTTGAAAACATTATAATGGCAAAAAAAGGCATCTGAGGATGGAAAAAAAATTGAAGAGCAGAGTTACAGGTTATTCATACCAAAGGCTCAGGTGGCCGAGGAAGCTGTCAAGGCCTACTGGATATGCCAACAATGAAGGCCAAATTCATGAAGATAATCCACACTGCTGACATGGCAAAGCCAAACGCCTAGCAGAGATGAATGGGAATGTATATGTATTTGTTTACGATGAATGGGAATGTGTATGTATTTGTTTACGATGAATGGGAACACGTATGTATTTGCTCTAAACTCTTGTCCCAATTTCTTTCACGTAGGCTTAGAAAAAAAGAAAGTACGGTTAAACAGATGATCATGCACATCAAATCAGTTTTCACTAGACATATCAGACATAGTAATATCTGTCTGTGGGCCACCATTTAAGAAGCAGTTTGCTGTGAAATACAGGTTTAGGCATGGGACCTCTAGTTTGTTATCCCCTTTCCCAATAGGCAGATAGAAAATGGTGTCAAAATAATAAAGTGCCTATAAAAGTGGCAGTGGAATGAGACACCAATCTGCATTTAGCTCGGCAAAATTATAAGACTGCACCAGTGAAGCATGGGTTGACACCTGCTGACATTTCATTCAACTGAAGACTGAAAACAAGATTACTAGCACTGAGTAGAAGCGGATGTCAGAGTCATGGAGGATTTGCAGAAATACAGAGACGTGGATAAGGCCAAACAAAAGTATTATTTAGTGTCCCAGAAGATGCCAGCTCTGCTAGAAAATGACACTGATCACATCTGTGATGAGAATGTGTGACTGTAACATGCAATTTTGTCTCAAAAGACCTTTGCTTCACGTTTATGAGGTTGTCAGCCCCAGTGGATATCTAGTGAAGGAAAGTGTGGCTGCTCCACAATGAAAGGCAGAGATAATGGTATCAAAAGTGAGGAAAGGAGCAGTCAGGCAAGACAAGTTACTGTCCAATTAAGCAGAGGTACCGAGAATATTTATTTTACATTGTTTAGCATTTTGCTTATTAGGCTAGCTGTAACAATGTTACATTTGCTGTCGTATGGGTTTGAGAAGATTTATTATGAAAAGTGACTTTTAATTGGTAATTCAGAGGCAGTGGGAACTCAGAAGCTGAATATAGTAGATGAATTGCCAGTGCGTTGTCTCAGAGAGTAGGTCTCTGCTGTCAAACAACATCTATGTCCTTGGTCCCTTTATTGTGCACATTTTCTCTGCAGTTTCCTCAAAAGCAAAACCTCCTTGTGATTCTGAGAAAATTGCATTTAAGGCCCTCAAATAAACCAGCTGGACAGCTTCCAGAGGAGGAGCCAGGAAGCAAAGCTGATGGCTCGCCTGGCAGGGCAGCGTGTCCGTCCCCTCGATCTGTGAAGCAGAGGCAGGGGATGTGCAGCAGCCCAGAGCTCCCGTGAGACACCGGGGCTCACTCGCAAACAGGACACTGGACAAGACCCCACTGAGGTTGTCATCCTCTGCCTCTCGATCCAACCTATCTCAACAGGATAGTGCTGGCCTCCTTTTATGTTTTTAATTTAAACTTTGCTTTAAAAAACCCCTCTTTTTGTTGTTGCTAATATGATCCCCAGCACATGAATAACAGAAACTGAGTATTAGAAACCATATTTTACAAGTTCTATTTTTGTATCATAGATACATCCTTTCATATACAGTACACTTCTCTGATGGCAGAACCAGCTCTGCTATTTATCTTCTACTGTCCATATTTCCTTGCCAGGATTGCCTTGGTATGATGAAACGTAGCTCACAAAGTGGTGGGGTAGCATAAAGATTTCAAAATCAGGGTCATTTCAGAAAAATTTTCACAAAATTCTCATAAAATCCTTCTGAAAATATGGGTTTGATCCATGAGGTGCATGTACATACCCCCAGCTCCTCTCTTGACCACGGATGTTGAGGACTCGAGGACTCCTTCAGTCACTGAACTGAATTTCAGCTTCCAGTGAATACTAAATGCAAAGTTTTCAAACACAGTCTATTTTTCGCAAGGGCTCATCTATAATAACAGGAATCGCCATGTTGCTAGGTTTCCACTCTCTCTTCCATGAAACTGCCTGACAATTATTGTTTGATGTAAAAAGTTATAATCGTTATAATCAAATATAATTTAAAATTTATGCTAGGTGGCATGTTGCTGCATCAGAACCACTCTCAAAGCTACAATAAACTCTTTTGTCAGTGCTTTTCCTATGAAGCCTGCTTTTCATTGGGTTTCTAATTTATTAATGTGTTTTTATCCAAACTTCAGATGCATTTGTGCATAAATATAATTAAAACATGGTTATTTTATATTGAGAAATATGAAGGTAATTAGTACTGTAATGAATTGAAGGTCAGAGCAATTACGCACATTTTTACTTGGTTTGTACTTATAATTGTAAGCATCCTTGCACATGTACTATTTCCTTACTGTTTTGGCATACTGGCTTACAAAATTTCCGTTATTCCCTGTTTCCAATTTCAGATCCCATTCTCAGAAGTTATCATAGCATTTCTATTTCCACTACTGGGAAACTGCCAAATATTTAAAGCATAAAAGGTTTTTTATACAGAGTAAACCTGTTGTCTGTCTAGGTCCATAGTATTTGCTGTGCTGCAAACTCTCTCTTTTCTTATATATTCAAAATCTGCATTCATGTGATTAACAAGATTCATTCTCAAAGGAAACCTCTTTAGACCCCTGATTTTAAAAGGTACACTGGTTATTTCAGGAGTTTCTAAAATCTAAGTGAAAACTAGAAGAGTCTAAACTGTATTACTTAAAAACAAAACAAAAAAATATCTTCAGCCTACTACTTTTTTTTAAGTTGCAGTTGCTTTGAAATAAGCTCTACTTTTTTTTTTTTTTAATACATAGCACATATTTTTATCTTTTATTTGTTGTTTTCTAATATCTAATAAAACAAATTGCTATGATCATCAGGTTACAAGTGCTTTTGGAAAAAGGATTTTTTTCTTATGGGCGAAAATCCTAGGAAAATTTCTGTGCAGCTGAATATGAAAATATCACCGATGTCCTGGGAAATTTAGTCTATTGCACACAGTATAAATAAATATTTTTTTCAGATTACATAGTATTAGAAAAAAAATAGAATTCAGAAGCATTTGTAAGCTAGTATAAGTCAAAGCTGTATGCAAGTTTTCTGTTCATCTAAGGTAAAATTACACTTGCAGGTAAATGTTTATACCTATACATACACATATCAAAATAATAGTTCCCACAATGTTGTTTCAAAGTCCAGAGCCATAGTTTCTGAATAAAAATATTTCATAATGTAATCTGGTAATTGTAATACATAATTTTCTTAGAGCAATATTAATGAATAAAATATTTTGGATGGATAACTGGAAAAAAAACCCCCAACAGTCAAATGATAGTCAACTTATTTCTTCTACACAGGAAAATGTCCACTTCTCAGAATGCTACATGGAAACTGTATAAGCAAATTTGAGATTGTGAATTTGTAGAAGTTTAGCATGTTTAGTGTACCCTGCTCATACATATATGCACATAAGTGTAATATAAAAATATTGTATACTAAATATTATTAATATATTCAATATATTTTAGAGTAAATTGAATATATCTTCTTTTTAAATAAATCTACTTCCTCTTGTAATTTCTTCCAGAACCCACTGCTGCTCAAAGTTTCTTCTAAAAAACGTTTCTGTTTCATCAAACTGAACTATAATTTGGCTGCAAAAACATAATTTCAGATTTTTCAGGAAATATACAGGCACGTAGGTGGTGATGAGGGCCTGAGGCTTGATGAGTAGTAAACACTGTAGTAAACAGGAAAAGCCCCATTTTTGTTTTATGTGTATGTGTCTTCTCTAACCATCCTTCCTTCTCTCAGCCCTGCCAATCTTTTCTGCTGTGTTCTTTGGTCCCTTATTTGAAACTAGGTGTTACATATTTGACTTTGTTATTTTGGGTTGTTCAATCTGTTTTCAGCAGGAGATGCAGCTTTCAGGTTTTTCTCTGATGACAACTATAAAAAATGTGCTAGTGATGAACTTCACGAGGAAAAGTGGTTTATTTTTACATTAACTGCCTTATGTACAAGCAGTCTGCCAGAGCAGCCGATATTTTCTTTCTTATCAGAGAAAGCTAGAAATAGAACATGTACCTCAGGAAAACAATAAAGTTGCACTTGTTTTTTGGCGACAGGTAGAGAAAGAAGGCAATAGGACCTAGTCCAAACCTCCAATAGAAATATCAGTGAAGTTATCGTGTATAATTCATCCATAATAATCACAGAATCACAGAGTGGCTACGGTTGGAAGGCACCTCTGGAGGTCATCTTGTCCAGCCCCCCTGCTCAGGCAGAGTCACCCACAGCAGGCTGCCCAGGACCACGTCCAGATGGTTTTTGTGTATCTCCAAGGATGGAGACTCCACAACCCCTCTGAGCAACCTGTGTCAGTGCTTGGTCACCCTCACAGTAAAAAGCTGTTTCCTTCTGTTCAGATGGAGCCTCCTGTGTTTCATTTTGTGTCCATTGTCTCTGGTACCGGCACTGGGCACCATGGAAAAGAGCCTGACTCCACCTTCTTTACACCCTCCCTTCAGGTATTTATACATATTGATAGGATCCCTCATTTTTTGAAACCAATAGTTGGAACTACACAAATATAATTTTTTTCTTTAATTTTGTTTTTTTATAAGTAGCATGAAACATTTGAAAGCCTCCCTAATTCTCCTGTGTATATTAACAGATGGATTGGCTAGGGATGCACGGTCTGACGGGCACTGCCAGAGGTACCCTGCTTCAGTTTCTGTACAGCTCCTGCACATTTGATAAGTACCCAGTGAATCACTAAGTCCACATGATTCTGTTAAGAAAGACTGTTAATTTAGTCTTCTCATGCTGTGTTACTTTGTGGGTTTAAAGGATAGTGCCATAAACAGACTTGTAAGTTCCGTTTCTTTTACTAGAACTACCAGGTCATTTTTCTCCCAGTTCACCTCATAAGAAATACAATTCCGAAAATAACTGCCCAGTTTTTCATATTGAAGGTAGTAAAACACTGGAGCAATTTGTCCAGGGAAGTTGGGAACTTTTCATCCTTGGAGATATTTATGACTTGACAAGGCTGTGAGCAATCTGATCTAGCTGGCTCTGCTTTGAGCAGGATGCTGGACTACATGACCTCCAGGGAGCCAGCCTAAATTTTTCTATTATTTTGCAGTTCTATCACACCTCATATCATCAAGAAACTCCCTGTGTTATTAAAAAAAAGTTGCTAATAATTAATATGCATTATCATATTGTAAGTTTCTAGGTACTTGTATTGCCTTAAACATCTGTTCTTTTTCTGGTGCTAATGCATATGTTATCACAGCTGAAAGCTGAGTTGCTCAGTGAACGACAAAAACCAAAGTCATCACACTGCAATCCTTAATGTACGACACAAATAAAGCATTACAAAAGTAAAAATTGTTTAGAACTGAAATTGTTAAAGGATTTTGGGGATTATTAGGCTTGATAAGATACATTCTTTACTGACTATGATACAGGATTGTGATATCTAGGATTAAGATACCGGA
>JAVSBS010022029.1:0-12205 GCA_033124195.1 Coracias cyanogaster
AAGGGGTGGATAATGTCCTGGTTCAGCCAGGACAGGGTTAATTTGATGCAGCTTTTTGATACCATGATGACGTCCTGCCCTGGAGGCTAGTTTCCGGGGGGAGGGCAGTTCATTCAGTTCAGCTTCAGCGTTTTCAGAGTGTGCACGTGTGTATTCGGTTTGTCTCTTTATCTCCGGTATTGCCTTTTTCTGTGTATTACTTATGTCTTAATATTGTTGCTGCAGCAGTTTCTTATGTGTTTTTATATTAAACCTTCCTTATCTCAACTTAAAAGGGCATTTTAAAACTTTTTTTTTTTTTCCCTGTCCGCGACCATGGCAGGGGGGAGGGGGCGAGAGGCAGCAGTGCCACGGCACGGCAGAGCCACACGGCAGAGCTCCCACCGGGGTTTTACTAAACCACCACAGTGTATTTGGTAAGAGACTTATTAAATATTTGCTGATCTTGGCAACTGCCTACGAGCGTGGTGAGGGAGTGTTTTGCCCTCAATCCCCCTCGAGGAGGTGGGTCATGGATGTGTCTGTTGCCACACCAGACCACAACAGTATGCTAATCTCCAAAGCCCGTGTCTGGTTAGTTTAACATGTGCTTTTTTTAGTGAGGGGTATGGAAAATCTGGGTAAAAAAATCAATGAGTGAAGGCTAGATTCAGTAGAACAAACTTGTTCCCCCTTTTTAGGAAGAAGGCATAATAAAATTGTTTTATTACTACCCTAGAGAAAAGCATAATTTCTCTGTTCTTAATCTGCATATCTTGTATGAGCCTCCAAATTTTGTTGAGCAACAAGGATAATTTCAGATGTGTAGAAAGAGGTCTGATGAGATAGGACATTAAAGTGAAGTTGTGCCAAGGTTAGTAGGGGAGGAAATGGGGACAGTTAGAAATTTTGTGAAACAAAACAACAAGGCAAAAATACCACTCTAATTTTTGTATTTTTCCCAGATATAAATAACTGTCCACTAATGCTTATCTCTTAATTAGGCCCTATAGAATTAAACTTGTATTTGAAATTATGGAGTATTTGTATTTTCTTCTTTTTTTTTGTTATCCATGAAAAGATTCTTAGACTTCCATATTTATGAGCTTTTACTAAAATAATTTAAGATGTGTAATGTCACTCAAATTATTACTTAACTATATGAAAAGATCAGGATTTCAAGATATACTTAAAATACAGAGTTATATTTCAGATACTGTTAAGTCAAAATGTCTTTCAAGAAAATATTTTTTAACTAAAAGTAATATTTAAAAATATTTGTAAGAGTTTGATGTTACTCTCTTACATCATACTTTTATATAGAAGACTAAGTGTAATCGCAAAAGTAAACATACTGCACAATTGCAATTTTGTGACAAATATACTTGGCTACCCATTTATATAATATATAATGCTTTTAAATTTTTTTATTATGCAATCCACAAATGCTTTTATATGGATTGCTTGCCTTGTTGAAAAATCCACTTTAAAAATAGTGCTTATCGCATCATAATGTAGAAAACTGATGTTTTTGTAGGCTCCACTGCAATATTAGCTATTTCCTCCTGGAAAATAACAGGAAAATTATAGATGATACACACATGGCTGATGAACTGTCTATGGCTTACTGTGCAAAACAGTTGTACAATCATGTATAGGTCAATCTATTGCACTGACAATTTTAATGGCACTGTTACTAGCAGCAAAGCAAAATCACTGCTTAAAGAGAGCTAGGCAATCAGGTCTCTCCTATATTTTTTGGTAATTGCATTAAAAAATTATCTTCTACAGGTTGCAGTCAAATACTAAGTTCTTTAATTTTGAAAAGGAAATAATTTTGAAAAATCACACTACAAGTTGCATAAAATAATATTTGATGTTAATATCTTGAAAAAAAGAAATTATTAAAGATTTTTGGTCTTATATTTTTGTGGACTTAGAGTGTTTAGTTTCCCATTTAGATGTAAGTTCAGGAATGTATACATCTAGGCAGGAAGCTATTCTGGGAAATGATACAGATTTTTATCATGCATAATACTGCAACCCTTGCTCATACCTGCAGTGTTGCCCACTTACCTAATTAAGCTATCATTAAAAGTTCTTCACACACTGTAAAGATTTGAAATGTAAGTCAGATTGATTTCTGAATATGTACAAATGCAATTTCTGGTGGAAGGAGAGTTTGAAACACTTCTTAACTCTCTATTTAAAAATAAAAAAAAGCAAAAGATACTCAATCTGGCTTTTTTTTTCTTCTCCAAATGTGATGGAAATGCTTATAATGCCCTGGTGACAGGAGGCTGTATCAGAGCTTAGGTGGAATAAAAAAATGCTGCAGAGTGTTGTCTACTACTGAGGCATATATATTTTTAAGGCACTGAGATACTACCTTATGAACCCCCATATGTACGAACACAAGGAGATGGCTTTGTGGCAAGCATGTCTGTATGAGTATGCAAGCATATGCTCCCCCTTCAATTCTCTGAATTTAGATGAGGCGGGGAACTGGGAGGTGGTGATGGGGCCTTGCTCTTTATTGGCTACCTTTTGATAACTTTGGGAGGTGAGAGCTACTATGGAAGCACTCCGGAAAGTAGGTGGAGGAGTTCAGGTGGGAAAAACCAAGTACAGGCTGGGAATGTAAATTAGCGCTGCACAATCCTAATATGATTTGTTCAGCCTCTTGGAAGATTTAAGAGAATATAATGAATATCATTTGATTGCATTTTCTAGACACTATCCCACTGACTCTGTTTATTAGTTTTGGAATTTGATTTGTATTTATAGCAAACTGTCTATCCTGCTATCTTAGCACTTGATAGTAATTAAAATACAAACCACATCAATTATCATAACAAATATTTACAGCTTATTGTCAATTCTATAATCAAAATTGAAAAATTGTGCTCAAATGGTTTTGGTACTGACTTATTTCGAACAAAATTCTTCTTTTAGAAGAGCTAATATCATGTTAATTTTATTAAAGAAGGGTTTCTTTGGAATATTATATTTAATGTTAATTGGCATAAGTTTTTTGGACTGACAAAGAGGATTGCCTAGAGAAATCTTATTAGAGTTCCGTCTTTGTTTCCTTTGCTATTTGAAACTCTACCTGAAAGCATGATTATTTCCATTCATTTTTTTGTGTGTTTGCAAGCCACCCACCTCGGTGGACAAAAGCCATGAGAGCGAGTCTGTAATACACTTTTTTGAAGGAATGCATTCCACAAGCAACAAGGATGTGATGGGCAGCTTGTATTGCCCATGCTTTTGGGGACCATTCTTGGTAGTCTTAACTGAAATTATAGCATAGGAGCAGCACCACCCTTGCACACAGTAGGCTTGGTATCCGGTAACTAAACACAAAGAGAGGAGACAGAGAGGAATGGGGGGAAAAAAAGTCAAAAGTCTTCGCTTTTTCATTCTTTCAGCCAAGAGCAATCAGGGTACGCAGGCCAGCTGCTGTGCTGAGATACAGCCTTTCCCACTTGAAAAGTACCAAGCACTTGAGCTGCGATAAACTCGTGAGGTGCCAGAGCACAGGAAATTAAAAATGAACGATTCATGCTGACAAGTTCAAGAACTGGCCTCACACCTCCAGCTGACGCACACCCCTGGCATACTGGATTTGCAGCCCTATGGAGCTGTGCACCTACTGCCATGATCCCTCTCTTCTGAAGGAGCAGCTGCTGATCACCAGCTCCTTGCACCAGCTGGAGACTGAGTTGCTGATGGCCAGCCCAGGCTTTGCTGGAGTGAGGACATCCACACTCTCTCTGTATGTACTTCAGAGAAAGTCAAGATCTAAAGCAAGCAGTTGTTAAATATTTCAGAAACATGATTTCTCATATTGTGGAAGCTATTTAGGGCATTTATCTGTGGTATTACTAGTTAAATTTTCATTTTCTTCTGTGAAGTCTGGCTGTCTTAGCACTGCTAATCACAGATGATAAATCTTTGTCTTACAATACAAGGAATTTACTACAGAGAATCTGTAGTACATTTGTTTTGCTTCTCCAGATGCCTGGAAGTAGACTCCCATCTTTATAATAGAAAACACCATTTTGTTTCATAGGTATATTGTGCTATGCTTTGTATTTGTCTTTCTCTACCCTGAAGGTTATTCAGTGATGTTTGAGGGTAAAAGGTGACAAAATAAAACAGTCTATTTTTTTTTTTAAAGTTTAAGCTTTTTCTTTGACTTCCTACAATATTCAATATTGTAAAAAAACCAAACCAAACCAAAACAAAACCCAAACCTTTTGCTTTGAGAAGATACTGACTTCTTGCAGCTGTTACATTGCTCACCATTATCCTTGTAAGAATGAGTTTGTTTTTGTCTCAACTTTGGGCTTTTTTTAGGAAGAGGGGGCTGTGTTCCTACAGGAAAAGAGAAAGAATTATTTTTTCCTTTCATATTTAGTGTAACTTCAGAGCTGCACAGTTGAAAATTTTCAGTGCAACATCCAGCTTTTTTTCTTCCTTAAAAGAACTGTGTTTAGTGCTTGGATATGTATGCAATCATCTTCAAAGTATGCTGTTATGATATGAAGCAGCAAATGTGCAATAGAAGAGTTTCCTAAGAAGCTGAATTCTGCTGCAGTCCAAAGTAGGGCTTTCATTTTACAACACAAAAGGTATTGTAAAACATTATGAATAGTATGATTGAAGTGAAGCAAACATAACTTTTATAAACCATTACTCATGTTTTTGACTGCAAATACAACTGCATGGAATTGTTCTGTAGAAGCAATGAATAAAGTTGAATGCAGGTGATTACAATGGTAGGATGGAGCTAAGATTTACATTTGGAAAGCTACTGCCTTTTTGTTTGAAAACAACATCAAAGCCACAACAGTGCAATAGGCTTTAGTGCTTTTTGGTAATGGCTCTATGAAGCCACATTTTTATTGGTGGCAATGTACTAAAATCCCTAGCTTTTGATTCATGGTATGATAGCAGTGTAATTATCCTACACTTCTTGCTGAGACCTCTGTACATTATTGATAAGTGCTCTGACTTGGTGTTTGCCACTGCACATTTCAGCATTAATCCCCTTGTTCAACGCAGGGAAGTAAACAATACTTATCTGTAGTTATTGCATAGTATTAAATATGGAGCACATAATACATCGTTCTTATATGCAGTATTGTATTCAATTACACATTACAAAAGGTCCTGATGTATGAAAAAAATGGACCCCGCCTTAGCTTCTGGGAGCATGATTATGAGCTCTTGGCCAGCTGCATTAATTGTGCTTTAGCTTCTGTAGCAATAAAAGATGTTCTTGCTGAAATCAGGCCATGTATAATTTATGTATTGGATTTAGTTTGCAGTGACAATGGTAACATGCTTTATTGAATGTTAAAGTTTTTTCATTAAAGAAAGGAGACTGTTCTAAGTTATGTATCATTTGAAGACCTAGATTGAGCTGTAGACAGCAGTAGGCTTTTCCACAGAGAACAAAACTATTACTTGCCAAAAATGGTTGTTAGTGCACAGTGTTGTATGCAGATAAATCCTCCCTGCACTTCCTCTACCAATCTCACATTCAGAAATACTTCAAAACACAGTAGCCGTTCAGATGTTAGTTCCAGGGCTTTGGATGCTGTGAATATTCGCTCAGAATTACTCCTCTCTCACCCATTTCCTGATTAGAAAGTTAAATGAAAATTATGAGTGTTTTTTTTCTTCATGCTTTGAATATTTATAATAAGTATTTTTTTTTTTTTTTCTAATTCTGGGAACTGTATTTATTCTCATGCAATCCACCTCAGGACCTAACTTTTTAAAGAATGTATGTATCAAATATTATATCACATGTTCACCAAAAGGGTTGTCAAGCATTGGAACAGGCTACCCAGGGAAGTGGCTGTGTCACCATCCCTGTAGATATTTAAAAAATGTGTAGACAGGACGCTTAAGGACATGGTTTAGTGGTGGACTTGGCAGTGTTAACAGTTGGACTCAATGATCTTAAGGGCCATTTCCAACCTAAATGGTTCTGATTCTGTGTAATCAATTCCATGAGATTTATCAATACTACAGATAAACTTCATTTGGATATCAGAAAAATTTGTCTTGTCTTTTCTTGGGAGGGATTTCAGCCCCTACAACCACAGATTCTTTTGTATTATTAGAATTTCAAAGAACCAGGTGAGGTATGTGGATTTACAGAGAGGAAGTTTGGGAACAACTGATTGCCCAGTACAGGCAATAAATGGCATCTTTAACTGCTAAGGAAAAGTAAATAATACAGTAAATAAAGAATATTGATTCCTTTAGAAAGAAGGTATACAAAGCTGTGACTCCAGGTTTACTTCTGCAATGAGAAGTGCTCTTTGTTGTGGGTAGCATCACCGCCTGAAGGTGCTTATTCCGTGGGACAAGCATTCTGACTCAGTGAGGAAGACTGACCATAGCAAGCTCTAGCCTGAACTATGTAAAAAGTAAAGTAGATTTTTCTTTCTTGAGTGAGGCAGAAATTATTACAGTAAATTTTTTCGATTACTTTGGGGTAATCTAAATGGGGAAACAATTCTAGAAGGGTTTGGAGGCACTGGAATTGTTGCTGGTGTGAGCTGGTTCCCAGAAATATATAACATCAAGCCTGTGCCTGACAAAAGCATATATATATATATATATATACACACATACACACACACACACACACAGAGGAAACCACAGATGTCATTTTCAACAGAGAATATGTATTAAAGACCATCAGTTTATTCTTGACTCATACCATATGCTGCAGTTTTTGTTCAGATGTGTGAGTTTTGTCATGACTGAAGTAGTAGATTAGGAATCAATTTTCTTAATTTCAGACATAGTTTTTAATCATTTAGGAAAAAAATGGCTAAGTAATATATGATTTTGGTCTTAGATGAGCATTTGTGAGGGTGATAGCTTGTACACTGAGATTAACACACTGTTTTAGGAATTGAGTGCAGTGATCTTCTGCAGCTGCTCCCCTTGTTCCTCCTCAGCCGGGTACTTTTGACTCCTGGCTGTTCACTAATTGCTACAGCTAACACAAAATACACTCATTTTTGCAAATGACCGCTTCCTTGGGCTGCTGTGCTGTCAAGGAAGGAGGTGCTTTCCCTACCCAGATTAGCAGGCAAACCAAGGGCCATCAACGAGGTTTTACATGTGTGTAACTAGCATTGATCTCGGCAAGAGAGACTAAAGGAAAGGTTGTAGCAGAGGGGAAAAGGACTCCAAGAGCAAGATTATTCTATTTTACTTTCCCATGCTTTATGTTGCAGACGACAGGTGCTTCCCCATCACCCCGATGGGAGTCTGCTCAGAGATGGAAAGGACTTCAAGCTCATACTATCCGGGCATAGGGGACATAGATACAGTTTTGTTTTTTGATGAAAGCTCTCAATTACATGCATTGTTGTATTTTATAAATGCTTTTGTTGCTCTGCTCCCCTCCTGTTCTTCAAGTAATGGTCAAACAATTGCTTGTGGAAACCACATAACCACAGACCAGGTATTTTGTGGAATGGTTAGTGAAGATGCAGTGTGTGACCATCAGTTGCTAAACAGACAAACAAGAAGATGAATACTGCCTTTTAATAATGAAAATATTATGTTAAACTGTGATCAGAAATTGTTTTTATTTTCCTGTCGGCTAGCAGACATGAAGTAATGTCTGCACCTGAGTGTTTTGTGAATTAAATTAGCCTTTTCTTCCATAACTTGCCCCTTTGTCAGTTTATAAAAAAGGTAGGAGCTGTCCTCTGCTGCTTTTGATGTCTTCTGCTTTAATTTTTTGCCTTCTTGAACTTTTCTCATACCCAGAAATTTTTTTTTTTTTTTTTTTTTTTTTCAGAAATTTAGCCCCTATGCCTTTTGCTGGCTCTGTTGTTCCTCTTGTTCTCTCTGCTATTGAATGCTCTTGGCAGAAAGCCTGGTGCAGATTCCTTTAATGCTTTTCAGGCTGCTTCAACTTAGTTCAATCTATGTTCTTTGTTATTGTCTCGCACTTAAAACATCTAAAGAAACAGAAATCTCCTTTGTAGGTAAGTTTTAAGCAAGCCTCCCTTTTAAAATGAGCCCTCTTTTTCTTCCTGCAGTCAAATTTAAATCAACTTTCCAAAAGTTATGAGGCTTGACTGTGATATTACAAGGTACATTTAGAAAGAACTTGATATAATCTCTTAGGTATATACTCCTTTATATATATTAATGTTGTAACTGAAAAAAGTCTTGGTTTAATATATCTGATTTGATTTAAACCTTCAGGTTATTAAAGGTGCGATATAATTGTGGGTGACCATAGCCATTCTGCACTGGCAGAGGGCTGCCAAAGGGGTTACTCTGCAAAAGGAAATGGGGGCAAGGCACGTCGGTGTCTAGCAAGAAACTTCATAAAAAATCGTGAGAAATGAGAGTTTTCTGCAAAGAAGTCAAAGGTGCAAGTGGAAGAAGAGAAGTCCTTCTGGAGGCTGCAGTCTGGTAGATCTTTGCAAACTCTTCTATGAGGTCTCTGTGACTGAGTTTAAGACAAAAATGTCAGTAGGATATACCACTCCAGAATGTTAAAGATTGTTTTTGAACAATTGTGAACACACGTTTACAGATATGTTTGTGTATTTTTTTGCACACTGCGTATCCTTTCCCCAATTATTTAGCAATGTTAGACACAATGAGAACATCTGGCATTATATATCATAAGACTGAGAGAAAAAAGGTTCCCGAGGACTGGTTTCTCACTTCACCTTGAAGCATTCAAGCTAACATGATTTACACATGTTCTGTGCAAAAATGTAATTAGGAGTCTTAGGAGGTTTTAATACATCAATGGAAGTTATTTTAACCTAACTTGAACAGTAGCAGATGACTCAGGCTATTATTTAATATTTATTCTGACCGTGTCCTACCTCATGCTACCATTTTTTGTTGTTATTGCTTGATTTTCTTCTTTCTTAGACTTATATTTTATTTCTGGTAATGTGACATGTGCTTCTCTCTCCCCAAACAAACATTGTAAGTTGGTTGGATGAAACTTTCTGATTAAAGATAAAATATTTATTTATCGCTTCCCTGTCTCATATTTTGTTATCTGGTCCATTTTAGAGAATGAGCACATATGAGGTGACTGGTTTGCTACTGTTCCTGTCTTGTCTCCAGGACTACCTACCCTGCTGACATTTACTGAACATGAGTGCTGGTAGGCAAGTGGTGAGTTTGTGGAGGATGAGACATGTAATGCTGGTTCTAGGCGATGCCCAACGCTGGAGCTGCAGATGCTGTTATGGCAATTAGCAGAAAAAAAAAAAAAAGAGCTCCTGGACATAGCTGTAGTAATACATCTTCTCATGATGCAGTTTTACACCGTATCTGGAAGTTCATTGCACATTGTGTTTGTTTAAGAAGTCTGCTCTAGTTGTCTAAGTCTGCTAATGCTTTCTATTTCTGAAATAAATATTTCTGTTCTTTCTGAAAGAAATTTTTTTGTCCCTTCTGATGTGAACTCATATAACTTAAAAAGAAACATGGATCAGTTTTATACATGTGTACTATAGTAGGATATACAATGCTTACAGTGTCTGAATGAACTATTACTCCAATGATATTTTGAAATGATTGTACAAAATAATTTAAGTGATACAGAATTACTTCAGAATTTACAGTTATGTGTCCTAAAAAAAAAAAAAGATATTTAAATGCTTTTTGAAAGAGTGAAGTACCTATACAATGAGTCAACCTGTACATACATCTATTCTATAAAATTATATCACTGAAAAAAAACTCAAAACAACTCACAAGAGTGAATCTTTTGGATATATTTTTTTCCATGAACTTCATATCCATTGCAAAGTGTGTTCTGAATTTTCATTAGGTTAAAAGCTGAGCCCTTTTATTTATATGCTTGGCAGAGTGATGTCTGCTATCACTTGTTTCATTCCACTCTTGCTTTTTGTCAACATTTTTATACTTACCAAATATTTGTGTTTGAACATTATGAATAAATCAGCATGATTCAAAGTCAAGAGGTTTCATTGTCTCTGTTTCTCCGTGACTAGTATATCAGCAACATAATTCCTTTAGAATATTGACAATTTTGGAGGAACAATTTTTTCAATAATACCTTTTGCACCTTGAGTACAAAGCTATGGTTCTAAGCAAAGCCTCTATGAGTTGCATCTGTGAGCTGGAGAAATGGAATTAAGCTTTGTAACTCACATTGAATCCCAGTTTCAAATGTCTCTTTCATTCTGAGTGACATTTTTGCCATTTATTTTTTATGTGACTTGCAGTATATTGCAAATGCCAGCTATGAAAGGAGCTTCTGTAAAAAATTTGATCTCCTCATATACAAAATTCTGTTTTCCCTGTACCTGTCACGAAGGCTGTGGTCTGTGCCTCTCTCTGCAGGGTGGGCATGGGAGGGACAAGAGAACAGGAATTTTGGAAGGGCAGTAAGCGAACATGATTGTCGGGTCTTACTCTTGAAGACAACTCCTTGTCATTCAGCCACACACATACTGCCCCGAAGTTGGACTAGAAACCAAATCTACATCTTTTCTTCAAGAGAAAACAATTGATCCAAAATACGGAATATCAAATTATCTGACTGTGTTATGAACCAGGATCTGGGAGATGTTTGAGACTAATTAAACACTGGAGATGTGTAACGGCTGCATTATGAAAATTTTTCAAGATAGGTTTATTCTGTTCAAAGGCTGTACTAGAAACAAACTATGCATTTTCCCAGGCTTATGAAAGCAGTTTGTTTTACCTCCTATGTAGATTAATTTACAAAGTGATGTATTTCATGGCTTTACTATTTTCTATTCCTGTTTACTGGGGAAGGTGGTTCCAAGTTTGTTTCCTTCACAAACAAACAATGAATTATAGAATCAGTGGGATTCTCATCTCTGTATAATTGTTGCATAAAATCTGGTTAACTTGTGAATTTTGTATGTGTAAATATTTGCTTATGTAGTAAGCTGTAGATTTTCATTAATACTCAAATATACTCATTTTGCATCAATGAATTTTCATTGTGCTAGCAACCACTTTTCTTGATTAATGAACGATGTCAAAGAAAAAAGAATTATGTTGGAGACCTTTCATGAAATCAGTTATATTTTTATTTTAATGTGGTTTTTCACTTTATACTCCCCACATTTCTCACTGGAAAAGGGGCAGCTTTGAAACCTGTTCAACTAACCTGACCTTGGAAGCTGCATTTTCTCTTCAAGCCAGTTTCCTACATCTTTCGCTAGCAGGTGGCAAACCCAGACACATCTGTTTGAGACAGAGTGAAATACTCCCTGTTTGTCATATACCCTTTTAGTTGAAGGGATGTATGATTACTAGATGCATAAAGTCAGTTGAAATATCACTAGTAATGTTATTTAATGGATTGATTTATCTTCTTGCTCTGTTCTTTGGCCCTATACTGCTATGCACATATGACATCAGAAAAATTGGGAAAATTTATTTTGGATGTTCCTTCCTAGCTATCTAAAGCTGGTATGGGTTTTGCCTGCATATGTAAGGGATGTATACCTAGTCCTGTGTCTAAGAGCATTGCTAATTTGCAGTTCTGATTGGTGTTTCCAGGTGTGTTTTATCTTGTTTTTTTACAATCTCTCCAATTCCTTTTTCTTTTAAAGCAAGATGATAGAAAACCAAGAAAGGTAATATGCCTCATCAGTGGAGAACTGGTGTGTTGGGGATTTGAAGTTATGCTATTTCTAAATCCTGCAGGTAGTATGATGGTCCAAAATGTGAAGTTTTGGTAGTTATCTTAATGGTAGTGTTATAAATATTACATGTATGTTAGACAACATAAAGAAGGAGACTGTGCTGGAAGGGAGTCTCAAGAAAAAATGGGACTGCTGTGATGGTGCGATGGGACTCTGCATATGCAGCCAGTAAAATGTGCCTCAGAATCTGAATAAAACACCTATCTATTGGAGAGATACCTAATCTTGTCATTACATCTACAGTGAATGACTCTAAAGCTTCCCCTTATTTTCTTTCCCAGTCCCTAATTGCCACTACGCCACTAATGGCAGAAGCAGTTTTATTTCAAGGCTGAATTGGTGCAGTTTTGTTCAGATTCCAGCCATATGACTTTGCTGGCTCTTTGTGAGATTACAAAGTCCCTTGCTATCAGATACTGTTTCCGCATGTAATTATCTATATGCAATGATTGAGCCACCTCTCAGCCTCCTCTTCAACAAGCTGAATAAACTGA